>CACVKI010146209.1:0-87698 GCA_902732785.1 Trichogramma evanescens | reverse complement strand
CCCTCTCGGAACATGCAAAGTTCTCCATAAGTGGCAAATTGAGTCGAAATCGCGGTGAGATTGATTTGTTTGCTCGCATTACAAATGGATGAAAATCATTGCACTAGCTCACTTTTTTTTTCTCTCTTTTTGCTCTAATACTAAACAAAATTTTATCATTTACGGCTGCGTTGCCAACCTAAATTCAGCGCGTCAAAACTTTCTTGCCACTTCGTTTGAATGAGCTACCTTTTTGCTTCTGCGCTCGAGTTAGATACCTTTTTGCCTCTGCGCGCGAGTTAGATACCTTTTTGCTACAGAACTGAAATAGATACCTTCCTGCGCTGGGGCGACGATATTCGATCATACGCACAGGTTCCATGCCAGTTTTTTTCTTTTTTTTTTTTTTTCATTATATACCCTTCGACCCATGCACTACCTGTACGCGCAGTTTGCTCCTTTTATTCTCTCGCGAAAATTCTCTTTTCGCTGTCGCTCAATTGTCAGGTGCTATGTCTGTGTGTGTACACGGGGAGCTTTTCGACAATCGCGCGCGCATTGTCGTATTTTCCTGGCTGTGGACATCGAGCTTTCGTCGTTCGATGAAAAAAAAAAAAAACTTCGAGCTTACACAAAGTAAATATTGAAAATTTCTAAAATAAAAAGGGCTTTCCGAGATTAACTAACGTATTAATTACGAACGAATGAGCGGCAAATTCCAGATGATCCTGAAACTTGATTCATATGTTTTTTATTCGTCAACCGAATAGAAATGTCAACGTTAAAAATGCTACCATCGCAAATCCGCGAGGGCACGCGCGCCCCCGCAATCCTTACGTATACACACACTAATGTAACAGCAAAGCAATCACACGGCTCTTAATTGTGCCAGCCGCACTGCCGGCACTTTTCTTGATTCCTGTAATATATATATATATATACGTATGCAATTATAACGAGGCGCGCGCGAGCCAAATTATGCGCCCGAGCGTATCGCAAACACATCGCGCAGTTTATAATGGAATTAAATGGAATTACACGATGTGCGAAGAGTCGCGCGGGTGGTCGTGGTGCCGGTGGTAATACTGCAGCAAAGCTCCGAATAGGCACGATCTCGACCGGGGGGCCGCCTCTACTGTACGCGTACAACGTATACGCGTACAAGTGTACACACGCCTAGCTAGATATTATATGCGCATAACGTCTCTCGTGCTTTACTCGCGCTAATACGTGTCGCGCGGCGGCGGCGGCGGCGGCAAAATGCAAGCGTCGCAGTTATAACGTCGCGCACCGTGTGCCAAGCCGCCCCGCTGCACACGGTTCTCTCATTATGCAAAAATCCACGCTAATCTCCATTCGTACATTTGTATACGAGAGAGTGAGAGAAGCCCGTCGCAGAGCGTGCATAATGATATGCAAACAGTTTCTTCTCTCGCTCTATTGTACTGTTTCGCTCGTACACGTCGGTATGCTGCCAGGTACCAGGCGACAGCTGCGAATGAAAAGCGAAAAATTAATGAAATGAGGCATCGAGAATTCGCAAAAGTAATAGAGAATCTTCCTGCGCGGATTCAAGATGCGGACGAGCGCAACAAACTGCTGCGAGGACCATAAGCGAGAGAGAGAGGAAGAGAGAGGCTGCGGTGCTGCTGCGGAAGCGCGCGATGACGGAAACGAAGCTCCGCCGGCCGCGGTGTAATCCAATGATGATGCTGCGCTCCGATTTCGGTCCCGCGCGGAGGATTTTCCCCTACAAGTGCGCCGCTTTATCGGTTGTTATTGCGGCTCGATCGATTGAATCCCCGTGCGCGAACTCGACTGTAAAATAATGCATCGATAAGTCGAAGTTTTGTACTCGGCAAAAAAATAATTTTGTCGCAGAATTTTAAAATGCATAAACCTTTTCTCGAAAGTTTCTTTCGTCGCGAAAAAAGCTCACCCATCGGCAAAGCCGCCTACTAATCTTCAGCTATACTTTTTTCTTTTTCTTCGTTTGCGGCATCGCGTGGAATCAACTGCTGCGTCTTCCTACTCGCTCTCCGCACGTAATCCGCTTCCTCTTTTGAAACCTCTCGCACTTTATACTCCGAGACTGGAAAAACTTACTCGGCGGTGTATATACCCCGCCTCGAGTGTAGGCTTTTTTCTCCTGCTTTTACACTTCTATACCGTATTATCCTTACGAGTCAAAGTGTGGCTGTTGCTCGTTCGTCCATGATAAAGTGGTTATTTTGTTGAATTTTTATCGAGCAATTGCTTTGTTTTCCGGCTGCAATTGGAATGAATTAGATTTTTAATAAAAACAGACAATTTGCTTTTGTGAGATAAAAATTTACATGTACAAGGCTTGTTATTTTCATTTTTAAATTTTTTTAGAATTTCAAAAACAAAACAAAAATAAATCCATTTAAAATACATTTAAAAACAAATACAAGATAATTAAATTTCTCAAGGTTGAAGATGACGAACCGGTTCCATCTGTGAATAACATTCAGTATGATTATATTGTGTATCATCTGCAGGTGTCTGCAGCTGCTTTACTTCTTTCGCCAATATATGTAAAAAAAAGTAATCGAAAGAAAAACCAAATGAAATACGACAAAGAGAAATATGTAACTAACAAAAATTATTTTTCATTCGTGAAAATTACTTAAAAAACTGTTGTACAATTATCATCGAGCGGTACGAGACGACATTATCATTCCACGAGATTTCTCATATGCCAACCGCGCCGCGGAGTATCGGTGCGCAGACAGACATTATTATCATTATAATTCCAGGCGATACACACACTGCGCGGCTGTCGCGCTCGAGGCTTCTCGGTTACACGGCGCAGCTGTATGTGTCAGAGGTGCGAGAATGTGTCCGCAACTCGCTTCTGCGCAGTAGAGCGATGCAGCGATTGGCCCACGGCGCGCGCGAAGGCTCGAAGCGAACCGACCGAGCGAACAAACCTAACTTGTTACCAGGGGGCGCAGCTTATATACTACTACTGTATCATGACTTGTATTGATAGCGGTGGCTCAGGTGGCAGCGTTCGAGTCTGCCGCACCAATGATGACGAGTTCGATCCCCGGCAGATTAATTTTTTTTTTTTTTGTATGTACGCTGCGGTGAACAATTATATAAATTAAGAAAATTTATTAAAAATACATAATAATTAATAGTGTTTCCACACCACCGTCATTAAAAATTAACATATATTACAAGCTAATTCGTAATGTGCGGTAACTATTCCGGTGCGTTTTTTTAAGGAGAAAGTACTGTTACTTAAAAAATATGATTGAAAAATTAAATTACAAATAGTACTTTGTCCTGTTGTGGTATCCCCGCCCAAGTAGACAGGCCTAATCCACAATAACTAGAATTGTAAGAATGATCGTGAGTTCTAAAGGTGAAATAAAAAAAGAATAAGTAGCTCTAATTCATTAATTGAATAAAATATTACAGAATATGTTAAGTGCGATTTCAGTGTTATTCCTATTATACTAAATTTTTTTATATTTCATCTATTTTACGTTTTTTATTGTTATAATTATACATGTCTGAACTATTAAATTTAGCGGAATGTTCCTCGGTAAAAACAAAATTTTGAGAGTCTTTATTATTTACTTTACGGTAGGACTTTAAGAAACACATACTACTTAAATGTGGGATAGATAATGAACTGCGTTTTTCATTTTTAATATTATTTACCATGGAAAATGCTCTCTCTGGCTCTGCATTACTATGTGGAAGAGACAACAGTGCACTAACTAGGATTTTTAAGTTGGGAAACTCAAAATCGCTGTGAGGATCCAATTTAGCTTCAAATACTCTATTCCAAAAATCATCTATTTTCAACATTTTTAATGTGTCAATATAATTTGAAAAATAACGAGGCAACGAGCGCCATTCTATTGTTAATTGATTTGAATTTAAATTTTCAAGTTTTAAATATTTTGAAGTTAAAGCACACAAATCTGGAATTTTATTTTTATCTCTGTAAGATGAATCCAAAGCGATTGTAGGGTTTAAAAATTTCAAAAGTTTAAAAAATTCATCGTGTTCTAAAAATCGATGTCTTACATCTGCTAGAGCTAAACGATACCATTCTTTAAATTTCTTTCTTACTACTAAAACATCAGCGCTGGATAACTCGGGATTATTGAGATATTGTTCAGTTAAATCACCGATGTAAATATCATTTAAAGGCAAGTAATCATTATCAGAAAGAACGAAATTTCTATCGTGACATTTTATTACAAATTCATTTTTTACACATTTAATAGCTAGTGAGTTAATAAAATCATGACACCGATCATAAAGCAAGTGAATTCTAGTTTCTAACGACTGAAAAAAAACATTGAATTTACTGAAATATTCTAAAGAAAAACTCAAAAAATGAATACAAGCTATATCAACAGGATTGTTTATAGAATTGACAAGTTTTTTAATATTTAAAGCAGTAGGATTAGATTGAAACATTGTCTCGACTGATTTTAAATTAAAATAAGGCTTCGCCGCTGGTAAGTTATGCAAAAATCTGGTTGCGCAATTATGCAAAGACAACCATCTAGTACCTGCTAATTTTAAAAACTTCAATGGCTTAACATGGTGATAGTCTTGAAAATCCTTTAGATCAGCTGACCGTTGTGGACTGATTGAAAAATGAGTTGACATTGCCCGAAGCAATTTTTCTACGGTCTTAGGAATTACGCTACAACAAGTCTGAGCGGCAAGATTACATGAATGGCAAACACAATTCATAACAATTAAATTAGGAACATCATCATTTAAAAATTTACAAAAAGATTTATGTTCGCCAGTCATGACACTTGCGTTGTCAGTACCTATGCCAATAATATTTCTTAAAGGAATTTCGTGAGCAACAAAAAATGATTTAAAGGCCGCGTAAAGTTTTTTTGCCGTACAAGATAGAGCATTTAACTCAATTAAAGTTAACGTGTGCGTTACAATTTTTCCAAGATTAAAATTGAAGTATTGCACGGCTACAGCTAAGATTTTCTTATTACTACAGTCTGTACTTTCGTCGGTTAAAACACTAAACGGATTTGACTTTAATATGGCTACACATTCTAAAAAATCTACTGGGGCTAAAACATTTTCAATAATCTGCATGGCTTTGTCGCGCTTCAGCTTCATAGCAGACACAGCTTTTGGCGAAGAAACTATATCTTTAACATGCAATACGTGATTATCAACATTTCGAATAGCTATATTATTTTCTACATGATACAAAACTACTTTACATTCTGTTCTATGTACGGTATCTACGAAAGACAATTCGTCAGCCGCCTTTTCTTTTACTACGAAAGAATTATTCATTTTCGCAGTTTGGACGTTATCGGAATGTTTTGGACTATTCACATGATTAGTTAAAAGGTTTTTCTTCGTACATGAATAATTTTCTTTGCAGTAAATACAAAAGGCAGGCTTTTCGATATTACCCTCGTCAAGTCTAAAATTTTGATAAATTAATTCATCGTCCAACCATTTCATAAAAGCCGTTTGTCGACTCACCCCCTGACCCGGATTATTTCTACGTGTTTTTTTACTTTCAGACATTTTAATAAATTAAAGATAAACTGATCGAGAAAAAAGAAACGATGAATAAACTAAATATTTACGGAGGATATTGCAGTAGTAACGTAGCACAATATGCTGTGGTAAACTGCGAATTTATTACTTCGATGACACTTAATATTACACACTTAACAATCTGTAATAACTGTAAACTAAACTTGAATAAACTCACTATCACTCTCTACAAACGGCTATTTAATTATTAATTGCAAATATACCTTTATAAACGATATACGATGATGAACACAGGAGACGGATACTCGTATGCAGGTCTCAGCACGCAACTCACAATCTGTTCTGCTATTGATTATGCATCGGCATCGGTTTCGCGCGCGAGAGAAAAACAAACGAGTCGCGCGCGCGAAAAACATCATTAACGTCCGACTTGACATGTCTCTACAAGTCATCTTTCTCACGGAGAATATTAATACGTTTGTAGTTAATGTTGCTACTATCGACAATAAACGGGTAAAAACATTAATTGTATGTCGATTAATGATACCGCATCTGACGAATTCGTAACTTTCGGTCTATTTAATTTAATACCACTTATTATTGTAAAGAACGATATGTGTCATTTAATTCGATCCACTCTTGAATATATTATATGACTACAACATGAATTTTTTTGTGCATAAAAATATTTTATTTCATTGTTAACTGATTAATTTTCGTTATAAATATTACGAGTCGATATAATTGATATAGAGAGTTTACAGATATAATCGATATATATAATATATATAATTTTTAATGACGGTGGTGTGGAAACACTATTAATTATTATGTATTTTTAATAAATTTTCTTAATGTATATAATTGTTCACCGCAGCGTACATACAAAAAAAAAAAATTAATCTGCCGGGGATCGAACTCGTCATCATTGGTGCGGCAGACTCGAACGCTGCCACCTGAGCCACCGCTATCAATACAAGTCATGATACAGTAGTAGTATATAAGCTGCGCCCCCTGGTAACAAGTTAGGTTTGTTCGCTCGGTCGGTTCGCTTCGAGCCTTCGCGCGCGCCGTGGGCCAATCGCTGCATCGCTCTACTGCGCAGAAGCGAGTTGCGGACACATTCTCGCACCTCTGGTATGTGTCAGTATACAGTGCCCAATTCATCTCGAAGCAAAACACGATGAGTGTTTACAATGTGCTACGTACGACAGCTCATTTGAACTCGCCTCGTTGTTATTGTTGTTGCTGCAAATTACAGAGCTCGGCATGAACGTCGTCCGCATAAACTCAAAAAACGTGTTCTTCATACTGATGGCAATACTGTCGACGTCGGTGAAGCAAGCACAACTGGGACATGGCAGTGAGTATACGCACTACCTATCTCGAGTGCAACGAACGGAGCAAACGACGACAACAACAAAGTTTATGGTCATGATCGACCGTGTAAATTTGTGAATTTTTTTTCTGTTGACACAGGTTCGCAGACGAACTTCGGCTCGAACACGACGTCGGCGTTCGAGCACAATTGGGTTGGTATATTACCGAGCACCAGTCCATCACCAATCATCCTCATATTTGTAGTGTTTTTGTTTTGTTTTGTTTTGTTTTGTGTGTTTACACGCGACCCTCCAACGTTCAGTAACAATACTAATTCCTTGGATTGACTTGCTTCTTTTAGAGCGATTCCACGGCTGTAGTATGTCCCGTCGACAAGCAGTGCTCCGATCTTCACGTGGACTGTCTGATTTGTCCTATGAAGGAAGACTGCATCTACGGTGCGTCCTACACCACCAATTGTTCAGTGAGGGAACAGGTTGACTGTGTGGTTAGTATTTATCCTGCAAACAATTTCATTTGTATTAGTTTAGGGAATGTATTTATGATTGATATTGTCTTATCTGTCAACAGGGTAATAAGAATTTTACGAAAACGTATATCTGTCGATATTGCTATCAGACCGAACCTTCAGAACATAGATGTTTGAAAAAAAATGCTTGCAATTCTGTTGCTTCACCCAAGCAATATTACCGGTGAGTGAACGTATATTTCGTCAATTGTTTCTTGCTACATATTAAAATTTCATTATTAATTATCTATTCCAACAGTTCCAATTGTACAGTATATGGTAATATATTATGTTTGGGCAACAGAATATTTAACAAAAATTTACCTTGTAATTGGACTAGTGGATACAAATGGTCCACAGCTCTTATATTGAGTATAACGCTGGGTGGTTTTGGTGCTGACAGGTAACAAATATTTCATACTTTTTGAATAATTCATTACGAAAATTTAAAATAATACAAATTTTTCTCTCCATTAGATTTTATTTGGGACATTGGCAAGAAGGTATTGGTAAACTCTTTAGTTTTGGTGGTCTTGGAGTGTGGACATTAATAGATGTTATGCTAATATCCATGAGATATTTAGGACCCGCTGATGGTTCATTGTATATCAAATGATCTAATAGTTAAAATAATTTATATATTATAGATGTTGCAAATACTGTAAAGAAATAATGTAATAATGTTTCCTAATTCATTTTTTATTACATTTATAAAAAATAGTTTTCAATAAATGTTAAACTGATCTTTTCTTAAGCTTTACGATTTATTTACACAGAGTATATACACTATTTTAATGTTTCAACTTATAAAAACTTTCTCAGTTTCATTAAAATCTGTTGATTCATTATTTTTGAGATTGTTAAAAATATTTTCCTCAATAACTGTTTGTATTCTATCAGATCCCTGTGAAATATCATCAGCAGTAATCTGAAATAATTTGTCAATGTCAATATTAGATGTTTTAAATAAATAGTGCATTTTAAATACACTATTTACTCACATAAAAATGCTTATATTTTCCAATTTTTTTCATCAGACGAATTTTTAATTGCATTAATCCATGAGGTATATTCGTGTTTCTCAAGCATGTTGAATTATTCAGAACATCAGCATGGTAGACACTGTTAACATTTTTTGCATTTATAACCTCATCATTTAGAAGAAGTATACTTATTGACATTTTAAAACTCATAAGACACATTAAACTTCATAGTAGGAAAGAATAGTAGGACACATTAAACTTCATAGTATTTTGTGTTAATTCTAAAATCTACTCAACACTTTATAAAAGAAAAAGAAATTCAAAAATTGACTTTTCACTGTTTTTTTATTAATATTAATATTTTAATGCTCATTTGATGAAATGAACATCATTAATTACCTGTTTTTTGTTGTAAAGGTCAGTCCTGGAATATTCAAAGTATTTATAGGGCATTCTATTGCAACTCTTCTGATAAGACCTTTTTTTGTTAATACTTCGCCTACATCTTTAATTTTCAATAATTCTTCAGAAGGAGTAAATTCAATTTTGATTTGTTTTCTGATTTCTTCTGGAACATCCAAACCGAGTTCGATTTGAATTTGAGTTATAAGAAGCTGAAAACGAGATCTAATTTTCCAGTGGAACTTCTCTTCAAATATTGGCTTGAATAAATTTTTATCAAAAGATTTTATCAGCAACTGAAATGATAATTATTATAAACAAGAATTGCATTATTGCTAATGTATATAAAAAAAATTTGTTCTCACATTTTTACTCCATGACCCTAATAAATGTAAACATAATGTACTATTTACATAAAGTCCCAAGTTTTCTTTCCGTTTATATTCTAATAATCTTTGTTTTAGATAAGTTCTCAGTAGAATTTTTTTATTTTCATTTATATTTACACCCAAGTAGCTTATACTCCACAAAAATCTATCAAAATCTTTAATTCTCAAACGATGTTGAAAAGCATCAAGTTTTAGTTCCTCTACAGCATTATCAATTAATTTTTCAATGACTTCTTGTTCATGTATCAAAGCTTGTGCATACAAACTTAAAATATGGCAAGACGTTGTAAATGTTAGAGGACTATCTAAATTAAGAATGGCTGAACTCAAGTTTTTCAAATTTAATTTGTCACTTGGGCCACTGATTCTAATAATTTTACACAAACAAACAAGCAATAACGGATCTTTTATCAAATCATCACTTTTTTCTTCAATTATTTTTTCTAAAATTCTAGATTGCGAACTTGATAGTTTTTTTGAGCACCTATAAAAAGCTTGTGAAATTATACATTTATCCATCAAATCAAGCTCATTTAGATCTGGTAAAAAAGACTTTAAGTAGTTAATATAGCTAGAGCTTTCATCATTTTGTAAAGAGATAAAAAATAGAAGTTGCACGAGCTCAGTATGATCAAGTAGGTCACTCTCGACGGCATTCATCAGTGTGTCTAATGAATTTTTGTATAGCTGTGTTGATACAAAACTGCTTTGAATATGTGGTGATGTTTTTAAAATATCAATGAGTATATTGAAAATATTCATATGTGGTAATGACTGTACAATTGACGACCACTTTGGATCAATTTCAACAAGTATTTTTTCTTTAATCTGTTTATCTGTCAACTTTGATAGAGAATTAATATCCTGCAGCAGTTGATCGAATTGCTGTTTTATTTTAAAATTTTCTGGAAGAGCATATTTAACTTGGGTTGATATTTCTTGATTTTGAATAGATTTTCTTGATGCCAATGAATTTTCGAAATAATTTAAAATCCGAAATTGAAATGAGTCTGACGGATAGCGAGACGTGGTTAGGCATCGGTACAAAACACATTTCGCGACGAATCTTGTTTTAAAATTAGTTGATACTATAATTTTTAGCATCATCTTGGTACTTTTTAGAATTTAGTAACATAATATAATAAACTTTATCACAGCTTAATGTTATTAGAACAAACTATTTATAGGTAACATATGACACGTAAAATTCGACTAACTCTTGAACTTTGTTTTGATGCATAATATATTATAGAGCTGATTCGTGTTTTCTGCTAGAGCGGGTTTTTTTTGAATAGTAACGTTACTGCATAACTGTTGAGACCGCATGAGAAATTCTTTAGAATAAACGACCGATAATTACATAAAAATAAGAGAACAGGCGTAATAAAAACGTATACGTGTATACGTGTGTACGTGGCCATACGCTGTGTGAGCGCCTATATTATTAAGTCGAAAAACCATAGCTTAACAATTAAGTTTTACAAATGATCGTTTTTTTATTTCATTAATGAAGATATAAAGATAATCTATGACTATCGCCAACATCGAAATTCATAATTTTTCACCCTTTTACAGAGGGTTGAAAACAGCCATTTTCGCGTTTTTTCAAAATTTCTATGTTAAATATCTTGAAAAATATCGATTTTAGAGAAAAAATACAATAGTACTTTTTTGTTTAAAATGGCCCCAAAAACCTAAAAAAATTATTTTTGGGTGAAAAATTTCAAATTTGTGCAATTTGCTTAAAGAAAATTATTTAAAAAATGTTCCGACCGTTTTCCGGTTTGCCAACATGCACATTCGGATTCAGACGGACATTTTTCACCATAGAAACAACAAAAATATTTCATTGGAATCATTTTTCTTACGGGGGCGCCCCTGGGGTCTGGACTATATTTTTCTGCCACACTGCGGCGCCAGTAGTGAATACTTAAACACATTCGACGTATTTTCAAAATTCGAGTAAAGATGAGTTATGAAATATCAATAATAAAAATGTTGTTGTATCTAATAAAATTAATATGATTATCGCTCTAATATTCAGTCAGCATATATATTTTCAATTTAATAAGTGCCAGAAAAATTATTAAAATAAATATTTTAAATTACATATTTACACTAGACCCAATCTAATTCTGTCCGCTGGAACGCTGGAATTCCTATGCTTATACACGTTCCACTACCCTGTGGACCGGACAGAATTAGATTGGGTCTAGTGTACACAAATTTAAATTTCCCGCTCGCTTCCGGGCCTCGATCTTCGCCATGTGCGTTGTTCTGTGTACTCGTTTCTCTGTAAGTCCCCGTGTGCGCTGTAATTTCTCAGTCTCCATCAGTTGGTCTCCGAAATTCAACGCGAATTTTAAATCCGTGTAGTACCAAAAAGAACGATTACAACATAATAATAACTGAGTGACATAATAAAAGCTACGTCAATTTAGCATACAGTTTTACCCGTTGCGGCGTAAATATAGAGAATTTGAAAGTGTTTTGAGTGATTATATATTTCTGTGGCATTGATATGGCACAAAATAGTAGGATGATGTGGCACAGAATAGTTGAAGATTTAGTTAGAGGAGGTGCCGATGCGTATTTAGCCAATGCAAACGGCGAAACTCTACTACACATAATTTGCTCGAGTGTGAGTACGGTGCATATCAACGCCAGAGATAATTTGGGTCGAACACCGCTCCAAATAGCCGTGGAAAACTCTCGGTTGGACGTGATTTATCTATTACTAGCTCGTGGTGCGAATTTGTCAAGTATTGTTTTCCCCCAAGAAGATTCAACTCGCCAAAAGTTTGGAAACGTTGATCGGAACTGGGGACTATTTAATGTCCTTACGAGCATCCGTCCTGTTCGCCTTGCTTGACAGTCTGAAAAGAGGAGGATACGAGCTAGATCGGAACGACACTTTGGTGATTAAGAAATGTTTCAACGAGTACGAATCGTACCAGAGACCTGCGAATGTAGAAAACAACTGGTGGAGCAACAGCGAAGAATACACAAGCAAAGCGAAGACAATACAAATAATTACTGGTCTATCGCTCTACGATTTAACTCTATTAAAACTAGATGAGGTGGCTCAACTGCTGGGTTATTCAAACTACTTCGAGTTAGTGAACTCTAGTAAATTTCCGGAGCTTCCCCAAGGACCTAGAGAGAAAATGTCGAGGAAACTTTACCGAAAATGGGCGCAAGAATTTTTTTATGAGTTGATCGACTATCGGCTGCCAATTTTGTGCTGTGACATGGTCGTGAAGCACCTAAATACCCAAGATTTTAATAATGTTTGCTCTTCGGCTGAAGTCCCAATACAGAATGTAAATAACCAAGATTTTAGCAATGTTTGCTGTGCAGCTGCACTCCCAATTCAAAATGTGATCGGTAAAAAAAATTTGAAAAGAAAGTCAACAGAAAGTCTTAAGGAACATTTTGGAGTCAGAAGATCTGTGCGGGCTAAAAAAGTTCCAAGAAAGCTTCAAGACTATGAATTTTAAAAATGTTCTTCTTTATATTTTTTGAAGAATTAATAAAAAAAAAATAGTCTCTTTAATTCAAAAAGTTTTTGTTATTGTGTTTTATTTTTTTCTTCTCTGAGAATACAAAAAAGGTATTAGTTTACATGTTTGCATTTGGTATAGATTATTACTTGTTAATAAAGAATGTAAATATCGTAAATGTTTGATGATTCAAAATAGTACCATTAACTATAGTGTAAATAACTATATGGGAATTAACATATAAAAATGAATCAATACTTGAAATACATAAAATAATTCAACGTCCAACATTTAAAATTTAAAATTTCTCATCTTGTAGTGTAATGTTATTAAAAATATATTATCTGACTGAACTAAATTTTTGTCAGTCAAAAAAGTAATAATGATATTTGAAAAATAAAAGTAAAATCAAATGATTGTATAAAATTAATTACCATTGTTACAAAAGTTGATGAATAAATTCTTTGGATTTTCTTTGTTCTCACTTGTGATTGATACACTGTTCATTCTTACAAGTTGATGAAATGTCCAATCAAGCTCTGAATGAATTTTCTGTTTAATCGTGTACTTTGTGTTCATTATATTTCCATAGAACTTTAATATTTTAATATGATGATACCCAAACATTTATTGTAAAATAGCTTGTTTGTCAGGCAACAATTTTGTTTTGTTGATGCAGGGGAAGATGCTCAGGATCTTCCTCATACGAGTTGAATCTTCTGGAAAAAAGTAAGTATTCCAAAGTAACAAACTCAATTGGGACATTGTAGCGAGTACTACCAATTGATTAAAATGAACAAGCGGCTACGATGGGTTTCAACGAGTAAACAAACAAAAAATACATGGTCAATTGTTATATTTTATAACTTTACAAGTTTTTAAACACAGGTGTCGCAACGAACTTCGACTCAATTGACCACCACTACATTATGCCATTTGTAGTGCATTTCTTATTAATTTTCTTATATGTTTACTTGTAACTCTCCTCGATTAGTAATATTAATTCCTTCCATTGGCTATATCAGCAGTAGTTTGAATAATTTTTATTAAAGAAAAATGTCATCATTAGATGTTATAGCATACTTGTGAGTATTTTGGATACTCTATTTATGCACCGAGAAATGCATATATATTTTCCTATTTTTTCAATTAAAAAATTTTTCAACTGCATAATTTATTGAAGCATTTTTGCATTTTTCAAAACCATTAAATAAATCAGAACGTTGTCATGAGAAATACTTCCAAGATATTTTGGATTTATAATATTTATATTCAAAAAGAGAAGGACGTTTAACAGCTCATTAGAAAAACTTAAATTTATAGTGGAAAATTTTAAATGCGATTGAATTTTAAAATTTAATCAACACTTCTTGATAAAATAAAGAAATTCAAAAATTAAATTTTCATTTGGAAGTGTGCATGCAGATATATTAACCCTTATTTGATGAGAAAGCTATAATAAATTACCTGTTTCTTGTTATAAATATCAGTCCTGGTATATAATACCTTTTTTGGTTCATCAAAATGTATTTTCATTTCTTCTGTTACATTCCAATCCAATTAGAGTTATAAGAAGCTGAAAGCCAGATCTATAAGTATTTAATGGAACTTTTCTTCAAATATTGGCTGAAATATATTTTTATCAAATCATTTCATCAGCAACTGGAATTACAATTACTACAGTGAAAATTTAAATTATGTTCAATATTTCACAAAGATTTGTTCGTACATTTTTACACCATAAACTAGTAAGTTCTCTTTACATTTATATTCTAATGATCTCTGTTTAAGTCAAGTCCGGTGAAGGATTTTTTAAAATTTTGATTGTACTTAGCATAGTTCTAAGACAGTAATATTATTTAACTTTTTTATGACTTCTGATTTATGTATCCCACCTTGAATATATAAGTAAATTTGAAACAAGAGATGTTAAAGACAATGTACTAAAATAAAGAACCTTGAACTCAAGTTTATCAAATTTAATTTGTCTCTTGGGCCACAGATACTAATGATTTTACACAAAAAAATGAGTAAGAAGGATCTTTCCCCGAACTTAAAATTATTTTTTTCTTTAATTATTTTATCTCTAAAATTCTAGATTGTAAATTTGATTATTTTTTTCCACTCTCATAAAAGTTTATGAAAATGTGAATTTTTGAAATCCCCACACTTGCGCTATCTTTATTTCGCAATTAGAATTTACAGAAGAGAAAAAAGAATGAGATGTTATTGAAAATAGTGCTCAAGTTCGTGTTTTGATTCAAGCATGCAGGATGTATGTCGTCACTATAGTGAGTCACGTATGGTTCGCAGTTCGATCGACCGCAATTGTAAACACACCCAGTTAATGTCAAGCAGTATCAAACTATCAACTATCAACTAACAGTTAACCTCTCTGGCGTTTGTTTGCTCCAACACTGTGTACATCGGGATTCCATATCAGTTTTACGTTTTTACGTATAAGTTCTCCATTCGATCATGGATTACTTTGTGGCTAACACGGCCCTGGTACCAGCACCTTCGGGTATTCAGAGTACGGCCGGGGCAGTCCCGGTCAGAAATGACAAGGGCGAGGTATCAATGAAAAAAGTCAAAGTGCACCGATACGTATCTGGTAAAAGGCCCGAGTATGCCCGAAGCAGCTCCGACGAAGAGTCTGACGAAGATGACTTTTTGGATAAACGTCATCCCGTGGAGAAGGAGCACGATATTTCCGACCAGGAAGTGGAAGAAGTCCACACAAGAGATACTGACGATCCTCGTCTGAGGCGTTTGACAAAAATCGACAGAAACAGGGAGGAATTGGAAGTCGAGCGCCATGAGCGTAGGAGGTATATCGAGGAACCAGAAGTTTACATTGAAGAGCAACAGATTCAGACAGCTAAAGAACGAATCAAGCTAGACAGCTCTGAGTCTTCAGACGAAGAAGATTTATCTGACGATGAAATTGAAAGAAGAAGAGAAGCTTTGAAAGCTAAAGTTCTGTCCAAGGCTGCCGTAGAAGAAGAACTTTTGAAAGAGGACATTGAAGAAGAAAAATCAGGTGAAAGCTCTGAATCTGGCTCTGAATATGAAGAATATACTGATTCTGAAGAAGAAGCTGGTACTAGGCTCAAGCCTGTCTTTGTCAGGAAAAAAGATAGAATTACTGTTATGGAAAAAGAAAAGGAGGCAATAAAACAAAGACAAATGGAAATTGAAAGTAAAAAATTGGCTGATGAGAGGAAAAAACAGACATGGCAGATGGTTGAAGACTCCATCAAACAGGAAACACAAATGAGATCAAATACTTACGAAGCTGAAGGTAACATAAATGATGTTAATACAGATGACGAAAACGATGAACAAGCCTATGAAGCTTGGAAGCTTCGTGAATTAAAACGTAACAAAAGAGATCGTGAGGAACGTGAAGCGTAAGTATATGAAGAAAATATAATACAACTTTGATCATAAAAATCTAATATTAGTCAAACAAGTTTATAACTAATTATTTTTTTTTTTACAGATATCAAAAAGAAAGACAAGAAATAGAAAGGTTGCGAAACATGACCGAGGAAGAAAGACGCCAAGAAGCTAGATTGAATCCTAAAGTTGTTACTAATAAAGCAGCCAAGGGAAAATATAAATTCTTGCAGAAGTATTATCATCGTGGAGTCTTTTATCTGGATAAGGATGAAACTGTATTCAAACGTGATTTCTCAGGGGCCACGTTGGAAGATCACTTTGACAAAACAGTTTTACCTAAAGTTATGCAGGTGAAGAACTTTGGCCGTAGTGGTAGAACTAAATACACACATTTGGTAGATCAAGACACGACACAATTTGATTCACCATGGATCTCTGAAACAGCACAAAATTTAAAATTCCACAACAATTTAGCAGCTGGTGTAAAACAAATATTTGAAAAACCATCTTTAAAAAGACGAAAGGAGAATTAGATTAAAAATTACATAATTATTTATAAATGTAAATAATTATTGTAAATAATGATATAAATATTTAATAGTCTATTTGTTTATTAGAAGTACTCAAAACGTTCACTGTCATCAAATTATGTATGTAATTAATGTGAATATTAAATTTGACGACTGACTAGTTATGTTTATTATTATAGTTTTAATATTCATTCTGTATTTTGTACAAACTAATGGAATTTTTCCGTTGAATTATTTCTTAAGATATATAACTCATAATATAATGTAAAATGAATTTGAATACATTATCAAGTATCTTTGTAGGTGATCTAAAATATGAATATCAATATTTTAAAATAAAAACATATAAAATCAAATTAAAATATGAACTAGTCCATGATTATTCTGAAAGTTATTAAATAAATTAGTTGGTTGCTTTGAACTTGATTATGATTATGAGTTTTTTAAATAAGTTATGGTAATGTCAATGCAATTTTTGATTGAGTTTTCCTGCTAAATTTTGTACTTCTATATTACTAATATTTCAATATTGAGTTGTAAAATACAACGAGACGAGAGCATTCATTTCAGAATCGCGCATTCGTTGCGTGGTTTGACTCTTTAGTCTTTACACTCCCCACTATTTTACTTATATAGCTGTCAAGTCGCAGGCGTCAATTCTGGCTTGGGAAAAGACTACAGTTATCGCGTTCTGCATCTATAGCTGACGACGCTCAATAGCTTGTTGTTGCTTACAGTGTACCATAACTCTGTTTATTAGTTGTGCAGCAAATTCCAAGTGTTGCAGTTACATCGACTGGTATAATCAACACTTGAACAGTTAATAAGCAACTTGGTTAACCGCTGAAAGTAAATTACGTCGGTTTGATCATGGATAACGCAGATGATCCTTATGCACATGTTGCTAAAGGTCCTTTGAAGCTGAAAGGAGTCGAATCTTCTGGAAAAAAGTAAGTGTCTCGAAAGTTCAGGAAACTTTCTTTATTCGACAAATTGTATTCAATCGATTCTAATTAAACATTCTTCGTCATTTTTGACATTCAAATTTTGAGGTTATATTACGATTCATATCCACTTTCATATTACTATGAGTTTTATTGATAAGTACTTACCTAATTAATCGTGTTCGTTTCAGAAAAAAGAAGAAGCATAAGAAAGAAAAACAGCTTGTTGAAGTTGCTAAAGTCATTGAAGAAGAAGTACCTCAAACCACCCAAGTAAAAAAGACAAAGGCTGAAATGGCGTTTCAAGCTATGAAAGAAAAAACAGTAAGTTTTCGTACACATTTTAAAGTTATAATTTACATAATACTTAATTTGCAGAGATCTTTACCCGTTATTTTTTTCTTTTGATTACAGCAAGTAGAGCGTATAAAAAATAAAGCTGCAAAACCACACAAACAACGAGTGGAAGAATTTAATAGACACCTGGACAGCTTAACAGAACACTTTGACATACCTAAAGTCAGTTGGACTAAATAAATAATGGAGATGAAGAACTTCAGCTTAAATTATGCGAACAGCAAATCATTAAATATATTTTTGTTCATCAAGTATATTTATGTAACTGTACATAACGATAAAAAAAACAAACAAACATAATTTTAATCGTGTAAATATTGTAGAGTAGAATTTTAAATGTAAAATATCCCGATAAAATATGAAATAAATTGTCTTTTGATCACATAAAATCTTCTTACTTATGTATATCATTGCAAAAGTGAACATTGAAATATCGCCAATGACAGAATAGAAATGTTGAAGTTACATTAGGAATATAAATAATCTTTTGTAAGTTGAATCAAATCATCTAATCCCACTTATGCATATCTTTATAAGTAAACATTAAAACACCGTTAATAACAGAACGACAATGTTGAAGTGCTAATTGAAAATGAATAATCTCATCGAACACAATTAAATCATGGATCTCCACTCCGGATCTGTGCAGGATACAATTGCCTCGCACACGTTCAACAAATCGGCGTCTTTCATACAATTCATTATTTTCTCGCAGCAGACCACGGGCATGTCCGCGCGCGTCAACCGCTGCACGTACTTGATCCCCATGCTCCTGCAGTATCTCCAAATCAGACTCTTGGCGATGTAACCCTTCACGATCTTGCCCAGATAGGGAAAATCCTTCTCGAATTTTTCCGACTCGACCACGGCCCTGTACTTGGAGTTCGTCAGCAGTGGATACGCCCTGACGGGATCGGCCTCGCACAGATTTAGCAGCGTGACGCGCTTGTTGCCGATGCGCGTCTTCGACAGAAGATCAATCTCGTCGCTGATTCGGTCGCGATCGTAGTCGTCCTGCGGGTCCCTGCCCTCGTCGATCGTCAGCGTGGGGAAGAACGGGAAGTAGCGGTCGTAAAAGTCCGTCGCTTCCTCGGTCGCGTACATGCCGTTTACGTAGACGGGAATGAAGTACGAGGTGCACACGTCCAAGTCTTTGTACACGAGTACCCTGCCCTCTAAATAGCTGAGGCATCTCGATTCGTTGGCTGTTCAAAAAAATATTAGTATTTTAATATATTGTTAAAAATTAAAAATTCCGTCCAGTATAATGTCATTTACGTACCATATATCAACACGTGCTCCAACGGCATCGTCGGATCGTACCTGGTACCGAGGAAAAATCTCAGCAGCTCCAGCTCGTTGATCGGGCTCATAGGGTACCCTCTGACCCGCAGGAGTTCGATCGTCGAGAGCAGACTCTGCGTACCCTCGTAATCCAGCACGTAGGGATAGTAGCCGAAGCCGTTCTTCAGCTGGATATCGGCTCGGCTCGGATCGACGCCCTCGTGATCCAGTATCATCTCCACCATGTCGCGCTTGTGTTCCAGCACGGCCAAGTCCAGGGGGCTCTTTCCCGCGACGTTCTTCACGAGCGGATCGACGTTTCGCTCGAGCAGCATCTTCATCATTCGCAGCCGGCGCTCTGCGTGGCGATCGAGTCGCGACGAGGATCCCACGCGATATCCCGGACGGACGACCGCGTGCAGGTAACCGTTGCCCCGCTTGTCGCGGCTGCTCAGGTCGACCTCGCGCGCCTTCAACAGCATCTCCAATATTTCCTCGTGCTGTCTCAACAGGAAGGGACTCGTCAGCAGCGCGGTGATGGCCGTGGTGCCGTCGCGCGCCCGCACGTTCACGTCGCAGCCGTCGTGCTCGAGCAGAAGACGAAGCATCGGCTCGGCGCGCCCGTATCTCTCGAGGTCCTGCATCGCGTTGGCGAGCTTGTACAGGGCCGTCCTGCCCCAGCCGTCGACCGCGTTGGGATCGGCTCCTCGCTGCAGCAGAAGCTCCACCACGGCCACCTGCTGGTGCTCGACGGCTACGTGGAGCGGCGGGCCCGGGCACGAGCGCGACTTGTTGCCGCCGAGGCTCGGATCGACGCCCGCCTCGTCGATGAACTTTTGGACCGCGTCGCAGCGGCCCAGCTTGCAGGCCAGATGAAACAGCGTCAGTCCGTGCTTGTCCTTGTGATTTTTGGTCTCGTCCTCGCGATGATCGAACAGGGTGCGCGCCAGATCGAGGGATTTCTTACGAGCCGCCGCGATGTGGATGGCCGTCTCGCCGGTGTTGCGCTCGATCGGTCGGACCTTGACGCCGGCGGCGAGGAGTCGACGAGTCATCGCGTCGTTGCCCAGTCTCGTGGACTCGGCCAGCAGCCAGTCCTCGTCCTTGGTCCCACCGACGCCGACGCCTATCAGGGCTCGGAGCGTCGCGGCGTCCGTGTCCGGTTTTTGCGCGGCCGAGAGTTTCCATTCTCGGCACAGCTCGTCCCACAACACTTTGCGTCTCTTTTTGAGGGTTACAGCGGCCGTCTCTCTCGGGGCTTTTCTCTTTCTTCCGGGCATGGCGATTGACGAGTGCTCTGCGCGTGCAAAAGACGATGCGGTTATATCGTTTTGACTTGGCCGGACACCTGCGAAACAAACGAATCGAGGTTCGCGCGCCCTACGCGATAAAAGACGTTATAGGCTGTAGGCCGAGTGCTCGACTGGTGAACCGTCATGCAGGCGCCGATGGTGGCGCATTGACCCGAACGAGGGAGGATGATGAGAAAAACTTTTGACTCGTTGTAGTTGAAATAATTTATTCCTCGATTATTTCTTTCATATATATTATGAATAAAAATTTAATTCGTAACTTCATTTAAAGGTATAAAAGCATCTGCAATTTGTAACAAAATTGTAAATTACATACATTATATAGATACAAATAATTGCGATTATCGAGATCTTCAACATGTATAAGTCATCATGCATAAAATTCTACATGTAGAAATCATCGCTTCATAATATTGTGCGTCTTTAAGTATTTCAATGCCATTTTGGCGGCGGCAGCTTTGGCGAATTTTTGATTTTTTCCAACTCCGTGGAAAAATTGCGGTTTTCCTTTGTCCGTGATCGTCAGCGTTATCATTGACGATTCATTTTTGACGACAGCTCGTCTAGAAACAAAAACATAATTAAATACGTTCGATTATGCTTCCAAATAGATTTTTTGGTTCGATAAGCGAAATACTCACGACCACTTCGGATTAATGTTGGGGTACTCGTGAATCACACGAATCGGGTGCATGGGTACTTCTTGGCTGAATTTTGCAATTTCTACGTGCATCAAGTTATACAAAACTGTCCACGTAGCATCGAGATCTTTTCCGGTATCCAAGTACACCGCACCGATCATCGACTCGAACAAGTCACCGAGACACTTGGGCACGTCCACGTATTCGCTCATGCGAACGTCGTCTTCTTCAAGAAGACACCACAAAAGCTGATGAAAATTAAAAAAAAAAAATAATAATAATAAAAGTAAATGAGCGACTCTCAGTTAAATGAAACAGATAAGTCGAGTAGATTATATGCTTCGTTAAATTATTTCACGTACCTCGTCGTCGACTCGATGATCACGCGTATCTTGGAACCTAACAAATTTGTCGACTACCTCCCATAACTGTGGCTGTGCAATTTCCAACGCAATTTGTAAACCGTAACGAACGGTTAGGCATGCAAAAGTTATATTGTTGACAAGCGCCATGCGCAAGTCCGTCAATTGTCCAGGTGTAAGACTTTGCGATTTTTCATATATATGAGCAGTTATTAGAAAATCTGCACAAATTAATCGATTAGATGCTTATCGAAATATCACTACCATAGATTACATTATTTTATTATATTATGAACGATTTACCTATAACGGCATCACCCAAGAATTCCAGCCTCTGGTAAGTTCTGGTGGCTGAATGAGTGGCGTAAGAAGGATGTGTACAAGCCTACAATTGATGTTGAAAGAGTTTTAAATTTTATTGGTGAAAATAGTAGCCCATTCAAAAATCATTATGATGAAACATTATGAGCTTACTTGTAAAAGAAATGCTGGGTTTTTAAATTTGTAACCGATTCTTTCTTCAATTTGTTTCGACCAAGGCATGAATGGTCTGACATCAATATTCCTTAAAAGGGGATTTTCTGGTTTGCAAGTCAAAATATGATCCACGTCCAAAGATGATGGTAATACTTCAAACCACTTTAATATCTGAATAGATCCTTTAATACCATTGCTCTGAAGAAAGTTCAAGTTGATTAACGATGAAATTTAAATAATAATTTTGATCAAAAATTACCATAAATTATTATACGTACCAATAAGTAAGTACCTATGAGGGCTTCAACGCAATCTGCCGCAAATTTGTCACCCATTACTTGTGTATTGAAGTATTGCTCGTGTCCTGATGGTTTGATTACTTTATTAATTTCATCAAAGTAATCCATGAGTTGATTTCTTATGGTTACTTTCGTTTCATCCGATAGTTGACCCGAAAATCTTTCTTCGTCGGGAATCTCCAAATCGTAAATGACACCATGCGATTTCTAGAATTAGAGATTTTCGTTTTAATAAAAATTATAAAAAATGTATGATGTTAAGTTTTTAAACCTACTTTAGCCTCAATAACTTCTTTTCCTAAGGCACACCTGAATGAAGGAGCAATAAAATGTGAATTAACTTTGAACTCATCATTGTTCATTCTGCCCGGTAAATTTTTTGCTTTAGCGGCATAATAGAGATTACGGTTTCCGACCATTTTAGATTTTATCATTGTTAATTCTCCTTCGTTAAGCGCAGGAAAATTGTGATAGAGGAATAAAGTTGCAATGTACTTTAATAAACTATCACCCAAAGTTTCCACTCGATCATAATCGAAGAAATCGATGCAGCCTTTTGATGTTAGTGCCTACAAAATTGAATCGTTAAGTATATCAGTTATACGGAATTCGAACATATTTTTTCTTACTTGTAACATTTCAAAACAACTCGGCCCATGAATATTATCTGCCTTGAACATTTTTATAGGAGGTATAGGTACAGAATCAGCTTTTCTATATTTGCTTTTATTTGCATTCATATTTTTCTGAAATAAAACTGAGCAATTAAACAACTTATTGTTTTATTTGAATAACATTGAAAGTTATGATCTTACGAGATTTTCTTCATCTTCATTAGTAGATACACTTATAAACTTGCAATAATCTTCAAGATCGATTACTTTGAGATCATCAGCATATTTAAATATATCTGAGGCTTCTTGTGCTCTCCACACATATTTGCTATTAGCTATATCTGAATAAGTGACACAAAAATAATATTGTAGCTATAATTAGTAAAAATTATTGACATCACGTAAAAATTACCATTCAATTCCGGTGTTAGAAAATGATAACTTTCAATGGCTCGATCTTCTAACTGCTTTCTTTGTTCTTCTGCCCATCCACTTTCGGTCATATTCATTTTACCATTATATTTCTCATTTTCTTCATCTTCTTCTGATATCGTTTCCTCATCAAGGCTTTCCTCCAAGCTATTATTATGGTCAGATTCTTCTTCGTCATTATTTACTTTCAAAGGTAATGGTGGTGGTCTAATGTTTGGATCCCACGGTTTGATACCAATATTCGCTTCTTGTAAAATTTTGACTCGAAAATCATCAGCAACAAGTAATTGCGATAATCTATATAAAACAGTAGGTAGTAAATTGACCTTCAGCCAATACACTCCAGGGAAAGTCATTCTGCAGCAAAGCTCAGGAACAAGATATTCTTCGTACTCTTCGTATCTTAATTTTTTGTTGGAAACTCCATCGCCTGCATCTCTAAGAAAGAATTTTAAAGTTATTATTTGTTTTTTAAATAATAATTAAAATCAAAATAACCAACCTTGGTCTAAGATAGTTCAAAGTTTTCCGGATGGCTTTTACTTCCATCAATGGTTGATCAGGATTATTTATAGTTATGTTGTGTCTTTCTTGGTAATACTTTTCATATGTTGGAAATTCATTTGAAGGGAACCTTGATTTACAAGTATCAAACTCGCTCACACTTGTCACAAGGTAATAGCTGGAGTCTCTATACATCACCTTAACAAAATTGTTTTCATAATCTGATGTTTTTACTTGAATGGGGTGGTCAGGGTAGACTATGTCTGATTTTTGATGTTCTTGGACAACATTCCAATTAATTTTTTCATTTTCATCAACTAGAAAATAATTTATACTTTGAATAATATTGATATGAATATTAACATTTGCAAAATGGTTTTAGTAATTAGTACTTACCAGGGACCACCAAGTAGTTATTTTGAATTGTATTGTAATCAAAAATCATAAAGCTTTTTACAATTTTTAAAACCTCATTAAATATAACAATATGAAATTGTTTTAACAAATCAATTTCGGAGTCAGAAAGAGGAGAAATTGGAATGTTAGGCTCAATTGAAATCGTCACGCTAAAAAGTGAATTCATAAAAATAGGAAAATCTGGTGTAAGTGGCATTTTTTTCCTTGACAAAATTGCTAATCTTTCTTTTGAACCTAATACTTCGAAAAATTTTAAGACAGCTTTATTTTTCGAAGAAATACAATTCGGTATAACGTTGATGATATGCAAATATAATGGCTGATCTGGCTTCGGAAAGGAAGATGTAAATGCTTCAGGATACTATAACATATAAAGACGTATTCGTTTGAATCTTTCCTTATCGTAATAAGTTAAGAGTAAATCTAAATAATCAAAAAAAACTTACAACATAATCGTGATAATTAAATTGATTTTTTGTACCAGCTGCACCATTAGGAGTCTCAGTTTCAAAACGAGGAAATAAAATATTCACGTCTTTATGATCTAAAACTTCCTCTGGTTTTCTGGGCAACAGATAATCATTAAATTCTCCAATTTCGTACAATTTTATACAAGCCTTCATGGCAGCTGATTTTTGAGCAAGTTTTATGGTTTCCATTGCCTTGCCTTCTATAGTATCTCTCAAAATTGACGCAGGAGGTAGAGTTATTCGAACCTACAAAAGATATATAATGGATTTAGAAATAATGAGCATTTACTTTTTTTTTAAGATAATATTTAATGACCTTATATTTTAAACCATTAGGAGGTTCAGAACGAATGGTTTGTACTTGAAAAGTTGGAAGCATTGTGGAAAATTGATCCGACTGCAAAGCGGCACAATAACGGTAGATTAAACTTATCACTGAATCTTCAGTCAAACTACATATCCTTCCATTCGTGTTAACTGTGAAAGGGGCAATTACATTTTCAAAGCATCTAAGTATTTGCTCTTCTGTTGGCTGCGGACGATCGTCGTTGGATCCATAGAGGATCTGAAAAAAATTCAAATTAATTACATTATAATTTTAAAGACATAGTTGTAACATATATAAGTTACCTTTTCCATGAGTTTTTCAGTTCTTTGAAAATTTTCGTATCGTTCCTGATACTTTGTGCCTTTCTCTGCAAGAGTAATGAAGCGACCTTTTTTATGTCGAGCTCTTCCTTTACTTTGGACATATTCACGATAGTCCATTGGAGCATAGTACCTAATTACAAGTGAACATGCTGGAATATCAATTCCTTCATCAATAACACTGGTAGCCACGATACAATTTGTTTTTCCTGCTCTAAATCTACAAATATGTAATCAATTTAGAGAATTTTTTATGCAAAAAAAAAAAATACTATTGGAAATAAAAAAATATACTTCGATAAAACATCTTTATTCACTTTGTTGTTAACTAAATGTTCTTTAGCATTTTTGTAAGGATCGCTACAGCCGCCTACTAAATAATCTGGTTTCAAAAAATTAAACTCTTGATCAGATAAACTTAATTTCTGAAAAGGTTAAATGTGAATGAATTATTAAACTTTTAATAAATAATATTTTAAAATGTAATATTAAAAACTCACATTTAAAATATGGTATAAAACGACAGCGGTGAAACGACGTTTTACAAAAATAATGCTACAGAATTTTTCTCCATCCCGAGCATTTTGTTCATGTAAAATTTCACATAATTTGATAACTTTTGGCGATGAATATCTATCAAAATCAAACATTTTTATAAAGATAAAAATTAAAACATTCAATTTTGGACTTACGTTTTTATTGCATTAAAATTGATCTGAGTTTTCCCTAATTCTCCAAGTTTACTTGCCATTATTTTTTGCATCTTCATCAATTGGGTTGTCATGTAATCTAAGGAAAGTTTCAATTCCTAAATAGAATATTTTAATATATTAAGTAACTCATAATTTTCAAAGAAAATGTATTTTTTTTTAATTTGTAATTTGTCATGAATATTTACAGGAGAAGTAGCTGTAATTCTTTTTATCCTTTCTGCTTGAATCAAGTGCTGCAATATGCAGTTAGATCCTCCCATCAATCCCATTTCGTCAAAGTGATGAATAATATCTTCAAATAATCGTTTCATTTTTTTTTGTTTTGGATCTGGCTTAAAATATTTGCTAGTTGCAGCATTAACATTTACGGACGGAATGTCAACGTGTGATATTGTGCGTGCTACTTTATTAGCTAAACTAATAACTTTTATCTCTACATCTGATTTTCTATGTACGTCAAAATTTATTATATGTTCTATTGGTTTAGTAGAGTGCTGTGCCACACAACTTCGGTCTTCCACTGTGATTATTTTAGCCTGATACGTGGCTTCCAAATCCTGAAAATAATAATACAATGTTTTGTCTCACAATAATATAATTCAACAGAAAATACTAAAATTAAAAGAGGAGGATAAAAAGAGCTTACTGTAATATATTGCGTTACTTGCATGGCGTTGACATTTGAATTTAACAATGAAGCTGACATTGCTAATACACGTGGTTGGTGATCTGGAGGACATTTTAAAAATTCTTGCATGATCAGTTTCATTGGATGGTGTCCAGTAGCATGATGGCATTCGTCAAAAATGAGTAAATTTACTTGTTGCAGTGTTATTACTCCATGGGTTAGAAGGTCCAAAAAAATTTGTGCAGTCATGACCAGCACCTATGCAATAATAATATAATTTAGATATTTAGGCAATTGGAAGGAAATTATAAAATGATGATGCTTGCTTCATGATTAACGATCTCATGTAACCATACTTCATTATTCCAAAAATCTACTCGCATATCACCGGAGTATCCTTTACAATTTAGGCCTGTATGACGTGTAATAAAAGCACTCTGTTGATGCACCAATCCTACAGTGTTAACAATAAAAATGGTCCTTTTGCCACCTTGTTCGAATGGCCTGAAAATGGATCAATGAAAATTGAATTATTGTGAAAAAAGATATTACTTTTTTGACAAATTTAAGATAATTTATGTAGTTTAATAAAAAAAAATTATCTACAGTAAAGGCTCATCATCATTTGGTAACAAAACCCGCTAATTAAAGTTTGTAATAATTTATCAAAGTATGACTACAGACGACACGACAAGATAAGATAATGATAAACGGAAAAAAAAACAATAACAAAGGATTTACATTCGACTCTCTCAATCAGTGTCATCTTTCGAATAGCCGCGTTAAAGGAAATGTAAATAAACACTAACATCAAAAGATCATTGCTGAGACTCCGAATCAACATCACAGCGACGTAAGTTTTGCCGGACCCGGTGGGCAAGTAGAGTATGCTGTTGGCCTTCCTGGCTCGCTCGAACAGGTCCATTTGATAAGGCCTCGCTTGGATCTCGGTGGAAGCTGCCGCCGCATCGATTTCCATGATCTCGGCCATCGCGGCCGACGACGACGACGACGATGATCTCAATCGGTCCCGAGAAACGCGACACGATCCAAAAAATCAAGAAAAACACCCTCGGCCAACGACGATCAGTTAATTATTTGCTCCGCACGACGTATAAATATAGTCGCGAGAGAAAAAAGTCGGAGGCGAACGAGGCAGCAGCAGCAGCAGCAGCAGGGATTCCCTGTCGATCGGTGCACTAGCGCAGCGATCGTGCGTATGCACTCGCAGCGGCGATCGCGCATGCATAAACTATCGAAACAACGGAGCAAAGCAGAGCACAGGTCTGCTATCGTCGGACTCGCGCGTGTCACTGACGAGTTTGCGGGTTACAATATACCGGCTGCTCTGTACAACCTAGCAGTAGAGCCCGCTCTTCTCGTATAACAATGCGAGAACAATGGCTGCCCGGTATGCGCGTGAGATTACTCGGTCTCTTGCCATTGGTCCGCGCGCGAGTTTTCGCAGAGAGGTATTCGGGTTTCGACTTGTTTACACAGGCGCTTTATGGGCAGCGATAATTGCGAATTCGATATTCCATGTCACGAAAATCGTGAATCGAATTTTCGTGTTTTATTAAAAAAAAAAAGAAAAAAAGATAAATGAAAGCTTCGACGGCCGGTCGAAAGTGCATAACTTAAGTGCATTCGCAAATCCCATTGTTTCTCATTCGAGCACGTAGCAGACAAAACTCGCGTGTATGACAATGCATACGATTAAAATTTCGGAGCAAAGAGTGCATCTCTCTGTACAAGTGTAAACCATGACTCATGGTCTGGACACTGGTTGATTCCCTTCATAGCATTCGCGGCACGTCGCGGCGTGGTGAGCCGTGATTGGCTGGATAGCGAATGAATCCTGTCGGTGCAAGTTGCAACAGATTTATATTTTTGCGTCATCCGATGCAGTTCGTTTGAATGTTCTAGGAGATTCGAGAATTTATGATCGATAAGAGAGGTGGAAAATAAAATTATGCTCTTGGCATATTTTAATGGTTGGAAAAAAATTCGATTTCATGTAGACGTAAATAGTGATGATCTAATTGAATTTAGATGAACGATAGCACTTATCATCCTCGACATTGAAACTTGATAATTATTTTGTGATATTTCTCAAATCCAAAATTTTTAAAAGACTTTTATGTTTCGTATTTTTTTATAGCATTGGAAAATAAGTTCTGAAATTTTTGCATCAACTTGCCTATTTTTGAGCGATTTTTTAAGCAATAAATTTTTAAGCGCACATGCATCTGCAAATGCAAAAATGTTGTAGTGTTTAAAATGAAGCTTCATGGGCATTTTTTTTTTAAGATGCGTAACCTAGTTCAAAACTCAAATTTTTAAACAAGTTTGCTGAACCTTTTACTGAATATTTTCTTTAAAAGGTTCTATGGAAACGAACTTCCAAATAAAAGTTCCCATAGAACCTTTTAGAAAAATATTCAATAAAATTTTCTGAAAACTTGTTTGAAAATTTGAAATTCCGCATGGAGTACAGATCTCCTTAATTCAGTTCTAAATAAAGCAAAGATTGATGTCTAGAATGATGTCACTTTCAAACCGAATTTGAATTTGAGTAAATTTTGCTATATTATTTGACTATGAAAGTTAGTGATAAGAAATGATGCATTTTAATCTGAAATACCTATCGAAAACTTGAGCTATTACTGCAAGGATATTTAGTTCCTGGATATCCAAACATTAGTTTTACATGAGCAAATTTTAGTATAGAAGACTTATAAAATTAAAAAACATTTGATAAGGTATGGGTTAAATGAGTACAACAGTTTTTAGATATCAATAAAAATAATTTATGTATTAAATTAATCTTGACTGGCATCTACATTTTCAGTTTGTAATCCTTTGAAGCTAGCAACTGGTATGTATGAGACCAGGGTGTACAGTTTGTTTTGAGCTTCCTCATCGTCATTACGTCTTCTGCTCAAACGCACTCTGATACGGAAAGGTACATTCCTGAAAAACAATAATATTCATTAATTATAGGGACATGTAAATGATTTTAGAAGTTTATATTTTGATGAGTTCTCTGTCAACTGAATTAAACAAGCAAAATTCTTTTAGGAAAAGAGATGCCTTGCTTGATCATTTTGACAGTTACATCAGGACGTATGATAGGAAATGAAGATCTAACCTGATGCCTTTGCTCCAGAGGGCTTTGTTAAGTCTGGTGTCGATTCTGACATCATCTGTTCCCATTTGCTTCTTGGCGAACAGGCGCAATTCCTTGATCGCACGTGGTGCACGTTTCTTGAATCCTACACCGTGCAACCTCTTGTGCAGGTTGACGCTGTATTCGCGGGTCACGACATCATCGATGCGTGGTCCTTTCTTTTCTCCAGATTTGACACGGGGCATTGTGAAGTCTGAAAATGATCATAAATTCACTCATTAAACGTTGCTTCAATTCATCGATAAAGTTGATTTCGTTTGTTTATGCACTAATTGAAAAAATGCACTTGTTTCAACTTCGTAGGAGTAATAGCAAATGAAGAAGTAATAAGTGTCCCGTTTCGAGTTTATTGCAAATAGTTCGAATAATTTATGATTTAGTTTCTAAGTATGTTTATTTTAAAGTTAACCTAACAAACGAGAAATACATTCTTTAAACATTCGGTAAACATAAAGTTGAAAAATATTTTGACAAAAATGTCGACCGTGTGATAAGAATAATGGTATGCAAATTTTTTACCAAATTATTTATTATAACCACAAAGATAATAAAAGATTTAGAACGAGTAAAAAAGACACGTTACCTATGCAACAGCGGTAGACGCGAAAAAGAAAACCAGTGCAGATGTGCTGCCGTTACATATGGCCGCGCGGCGCGTTCAGGATCACAACTACCGACAGCGGACGACAGTCGAAAAATGGCGCTAAAATTGAAAAAATTCGTTAAAAAACTGAACTAACTATTACCCCAAATATTTTAACAGAATTATACTCGAGATGTATAGTCAACTTAGGATAAATAAACAAGTCACATTTTTTTGTCTTTACAAAGCATTATTGTTGGCATTTATTTAATTAAGTAATCGTCAAGATTTCTATAAAAAAGCTTTATCAATATATGCACAAGTACATTAATAAACAAAATTTTAATAATAGTTTTTGCGTCTCTTTTATTCTATGTACTAAAAAATATTCATTTCCATTTATTACTACTGTATTTACAATACTTTTCATATTTTTTTCTTAAACATCTACATGCATGATTGCAGCAAAAAAATTTGTTGTACATCTTTGAAGATAACATTCAACATAAAACTTGACATATATAATATAAAATAAATATTATGCAATACACTGTTTTTGAATAATTAACAAAATAAGGTATGTTAGGTCCGTAGCATTTGATATTTTGCATCGTGATATAAAAGTTATGTTTTTATATCTAAGAAAATTTATCTTCGACAAATTCGTATAAAACTGGAATGTTTTCAATTTTATCAAATGCTTAGGCAAGATATAGGTCTATAAACGTCAAAATGAATTAAAATTATGCTGGCAGTCGATTTCTCGGTCCGATATCGAACTTATAAAGATATATAAATCCATTTTTTAAGTCACAATTGATTTTTTAAATTGTTAATTTTAAAACACGATATAAAAGTCATCGTATAATAAGCTCTTAAATATTAATTCATATTCGACAAAACAATTTAATAGTTTTTTCATATTTGTTTTCGAATTGTAATAAATATTTCATCCTAATGCTACGATGTTTAGGTACTCTCGGGTGAGGACTGCGTGGAACTCACTGAATGTCTGCGTTCTTGTTGTTGAGTTTTGACCCATTGACGATGCTCGCATAAATAAGGATAAAGTGGTACCACCATTACACTAATATCATCTACAGATGCCATTTTAACTTCTTCGTCACCGTTATCTTGCGCTTTTTTCAACCACCACTCTCGTCCAAATGAACGACCCCGTGCTCCTTGAACAAGTTCTTGAGCTCCCATTGTTAGTCTAAGAAAATTAATAAAATCAATTTATTTTGTAAAAAGTTTCAAATTCAAAAATTATTCTTTTATATAATTACCTATATTCTAATGATGGACTTTCTGGTGCCAATGTTTTACGAAGAATGCTAGCAGCCATTTCATCGGAAACAACATCCCACAGCCCATCCGTAGCCAAAATTATACAGTCTCTTTCAGTTAGGTTTAGTTCTTCTAAATCCAATGATTGCACTTCTGGTTGGGATGATAAAAATGGTTTTATACTGACTCCTGTGTTTCCAGCTTTTAATCCATGATCTCCAAAACCTCTTGTTACACCAATGGTACCCATTACTCTGCTCTATAGAATTAAAAATTATATCAGTAAACTGAATGTCTCAATTAAATTTTTTTTTACATAATTGATATTTGAAAACATACTCGTTTGCCTTGCCCAGATATGAGAGGTAACCGCAGATCAGTTTGAGTTAATATTTTATAAGCCCACCCAGTCATAAATGGTTCTCTATACATGACTGCTGAACCAACATCTCTCTCAAAATGTCTTTTTCTAAATTGTAAAGGTGTAAATTGTCCTTTAAGAAGTTCTGTACTTTTCAAATATCCTAAAGATCTAACTCGACTTGACTCTGAATCAGGAGTGTGATCTCTTGTTAGTGCTCTCTCACTATCTCCCAAGACAAGTATTGTCCTGAGAATTAAAACAAACAACGTTATTGAAATTTTCAGTTAATAAACAATTCATAAAAAATAACACTACAAACCTGGAATCACCAGCTCCAGCTGCATAAAGCCTCCCATTTAAAAATAAAACAGTTAATGCTGTACAACCACCTCCTCCTCTATGAGCTTGATGTTCTACTATTTGATCCATCTGCTTATATGCAAGTTCAATGGCTCCAATTACCATTTCTCTTCCTTTAATTGTAGCATCTTTATCTTCATTAAGTAATAATTCACCAGGGATTGACATTAACCTTTCCTATAAAATTAAATAAATAATTATTGCATTGTTTGGGAAAAATTCATGTTTTAATTCCTACCAAAATTATCCTGTGTAAGTGTAATCTTGAAGTTAATGCTACTTGGAATCCAGCATGCCCATCAAACATTGAAAACATCACGTAGGGTATCGTTACATTTGTATCTAATATTCTTAAATCGCCTCTCATTGCTGTAGCTTGATCTTCATTCCATGTACTTTTTCCAGCATTAATACATTCAGCATAACCAGCACACCATGGTAATCTGCTAAGATCTCTAGGTACAATAATAGGCCTTACCCTGTGATCCGCGCTTACCTAAATCAGTTATATGCTCTTGAAATTAGAATTTCCAGATGTTATGAAATCTAATTATCATAGAAGTAACATACCTGTGTCTCTTCATTTGTTAGTCCAAGGAAACTTGGTCTACTATAGGGTTTGGTTTCAATAGCAATCGGCAAGTTGGAATTAATAAGATCTGTAACTGATTCGGTATCAGATTCACTATTATACTGCAGTCCCATCTCCGAAGCACCGACTGCATTCATAAGGGCAGACTTGAATCGTCCCAACATTGTGGTGATTTTGTTTGTTTGTCGTCCAATAAATTAATAAAAAGTAGTGTCGACACTGTGCTATAGCTTAGAGAATACTTGGTTTATCACTTCTTGGAATGTAAGTTGAAAATGTAATACTTGCTCTCTTCATTCACATGATTAAAATCTGCAAATACAAACACGCAAATACATTTTAACTATGGCAAACTTCGCGATTATCTGCGATGCAGCGAGAAAAAAGAGACAGCGCGCTATGACGAGTATCGTTGAGTTGGAAAATGTTAAAGAAAAAAAAACGCAAAAACAGATAGTTTACGATGTATATCTATAACGCGACATACACCCACGGACTTTCGCCAAATAAGTACTGATTTGCATGCTTGATACATTCGATCGCAGACGGTATACCACACACTTCTTTCGTGCACTCATAAGCATAATTGCACATCGTGCATCGGAACAAGATAGATAGAGAGAAAGGAGAGAGAAAATCTAAGCTGCATTCTAATACCTTACCATATTACGATGAAATATGCTTGCGCTATGAAGGCTCGACTCGCTACATAACTATGACACGGCTGTGCACACAATCGTCGTCGGATTTGCAGCAGAAATATGGAGAAAAAAAATATATGAGCGTTTATGCTGCGCGATTATATTATTCAACTGATGAGCAGCGAGCGGGCATATCAGTTATTAGGAGGATAGGTGCAGCTCCTTCTCGCGACCAGTGTAGCCGTCGTCGTCGCACCTCAAGCGATCAGCCTGCTCCACGACAACACCGTCGCAGTAAAAATGCCACATTTTTTTTCTTTTTTTTATCAATTCGTTCGGCGGCGAGCAATTATTTCCACGATAAGTGACATGTTGTCGTCGCGCACATATTGTATACACACTGCAAGTAACGCAACACACACGTTGTTGTTATATATATAAAACTTGAGGTAATTTTTGAGTATAGCTGCTCTCGCTTAATACCTCCAACGCACGGCACAAATGGAGCTGTTGTACAGGAGATATGTCATTGCGTGTGTACAATACATGCACAATATGTGTGTGTGTGTGTGCGACGTTTACACCTGTGCTGTATGCTGCGCTGGATGGACACACAGACACATGCAGGCAGAAGCAGCAGCAGTTCAATGAGAGGCGCTACAAGCAGGCCATGCCGATGAATAATGTAAACAACGGTATCTGCAGCACACATACGCTTAGCTAAACAAAACAAGTAAAATAGAAAAATGTATATCACGAAAAACCCGATTAGATGATTTTGCATTTAATGATTAGACGGAGGCTATTTTCTTTGCTTAGTAACTAAAAATTTATTTGAAAACTCCGATTCGACAGAAGATTTAATGCCCAATGTTATCTATATTTTTTAAACGTTAAGGTGTCAATCGCTAAACACAATGGTTTACTTTTGCAGGACCAAGATTCATTCAATGGATAAAATGAGCAGCGGACTTCTGCGATGACAAGGTGGAGGGGGTAAAAAACTAAGATTTCACTGAAGCCAAAGTGCAGACGAAATAAGTACGCCGTGTTTACGTTCGCAGTTTGTTATGGCTGGCTATCATTGTTTCGGCTTTTCGGTCCGATAGTGCGAGCTTCGATGTGCTGTGAATAGTTGATGATTTGAGAGAAACAAAAACAATTCGCCATGTCAGAGAGGGGAAGAAAATTCAGAAGATCGAGGTTGTCGAGTGGGGTATGTCGATATTTACATTATTTAATGAATTTTGAATTGGTATTGTGCCCCAGGTTTGGAATTTCGTTACTTTAGTCAAGTATGAATTGCTTAACACCAAGTAATATCTATTCGTTCCTTCGAACTTGATGTTCTGTAGTTTTAAAAATATATATTTTCGATTCCATTTTTAAGAGACAATTGGTTTAATTGGTTTAAAAATCAAAAATATCATACATAAGTTTAGGTTATGTGTTTCATGTAAATAACTCAATTTTTCTCATCAATTGACAGGAGTCTGACATAAGCGACTTGTCCAGTTCATTTTCATCTCCATTTTCTTCCGATGATGAGGTAGATGCAAAAGATTTGAAATCAATAAAGGAATACGTCAACAATAGAAAAGAATTAGTCTCCCAAATGTTCAAGGCAATGACATATAAAAATATTAGCAGGATGTTACCTAATGAATTAAGGGTAATTTTTTTTGATAATCATTTTTTGATTTTTGTATTTTTTTATTATATATTATATTTTTTTTTCTAGAATATCGATTTCGAACAGCTGAAAGAGCTGTGTATAAATGAGTTGATTGGAATGTCAGGGACCAGGATCAAATGTATTATTGACAAAAAAGAAATGTTACAATCATCGGATACTGATTCTGATGATTCTGGTAATTGAAATTATTCAATCTTTTTTTCAAGTACATAGTTATATTAATATCCAATCACAATTGAAATAATTTATTTCAGGTCCGTCACTGGAAATCGTATCTGATACTGAGCTCATCAGTGATGATGACCTTATAATTAAAGAAGAGGAACCAAAAAATACAACAGATAAAAAAAAGAAAAAGTCTCAAAGTTCAAAGTCAAAATCCAAAAAGAATGAAAAATCAAATAAAAGTAGCAAAACCAATATTAAAATTAAAAATGAAAAAATAAAAAGTGAAAAAATTAAAACAGAGAAAAAAGACAAAGAAAAAGGAAAAGAAAAAGGGAAAGAAGGTGAAAATTTACTTGATTTGCTTGAATTAGAAATGAGAGCAAGAGCTATCAGAGCTTTAATACGTAAAGAAGAAACTACAAGTACTGTCGTATCTGGACCAACTAATAATTCATCTGCATCAACTTCATCTGGCTCTAAGACTGTTAATGATTCTGCATCTAAAGTAAGACAGAACCAGTTAAAGGAACAACTTGAAAAAATTGATGTATTGATGGAGAAACATGGTGATGATGAAGATGTTTTTATTGTTATTAATCCAGCTCCAACAATTGAACTTATTTCCAGTGAAGATGAAAATGATTTAATGCATGAGAAAGATAAAAGTTCAATTAATTCCAACAAAAAAGCCAACCAAGAACAAAACGAAAAAAGTATTACTAAAACAAATAACAACATAACTGAAGGCATGCCAGAGAGTTCAAACAAAAATCAAGATAGCCAAAAAGAAAAAGAAACAGATAAAACCATAGATCCTAAAGAAAAAATGGATGTAGATATTAATTTAAACTTACCTATCAGTGTTACTGAAAGTATGGAAGTTGATGGAACCTCTGTAAGTGTAGAAAAACCTATGGATTTAGAAGATGGTGAAATTTGTGATGAAGATGATAACGTTCAAGTCAAACTTGATTCTATCAAAGATATCCCAAATGTTCCTTCTAAAGCAGCTTCAGAAAACATAAAAAAAATAAATCCTGAAAAAAGAAGCAATCAAGATTTGGAAATTGGGAAAAAAATTAAGAAAGTCAAGAAAAATCCTCACATAAGATCACCACAAAAACTCAGTAAAAAATCAATGAACTCTGCTGATACTTCCATTAAATCATCAAAAAGTACAAAGAAAAGTAAACATGATGAACCAATAGAAATTCCAGATTCACCTGAAAATTTAAAAGAGATCAAAGAGGAAATTTTCGATGATGTAGAGCTTGATAAAGCTCTCGATAACATTCAAGAAATTATCAATTTAGATGATTATCCTGATGATGAAGATGATGAAAACATGTCAAATGTAAATAATCAATCAAACAATACCCCTCCAGAGAGTGAACAGAAAAATGAAGATGAAGAATCTATGACTTCTGAAACTTGGGCTACAAGATATTATCAGAAAGATGAAGTACAATCTGTGATAAAGGAATCAAAGATGCAATCAGAAATTAGAAAAAGGCTTCGAGAACGACAAAGACAGATAAAACTCAAACCTAAACCTTTGATTCAGGAAAATTCTGAACAGAATTCTGTTCAACCAATTGGCTCTGTTGAAGAATATTTATCACTAAAAGGTATACCAAACAATAAAAATGAAAAAGGGGTAGAAAATGCTCCTGAAAAAGATTTACCTGTAGAGGAGAATAAATCTCCGGAAGAAGCAAGTAATTCAGCGACTGAACAAAGAGATGATACTCCAGAGGTAGAAAAAAAAATTGTGTTCACAAGTAAACCAATGTTATCCATTAGTTCAGAGAAAACGGTCGATTCTAAAAATATTACTGTAGAAACAGTAGCAAAGATACTTGGAGATTCAGTATCAAACGAAATTCAAACTACCTCCAATCAACCATGTGAAATTGAAAATTTAAATGAGGAAAAACCAGTAAAAGTATATCCGAGAATCATTGAAGATATTTATATATCCAATGTTAATATCAAGACTGACTGTACAGAAGAAATAAATAATGAAGTATCAAAGATTGAAAGTGAGCAGGACTTAGAGCAATCTTAATTATAAACTACTATTATGGATAAATTAAGAAATTTTGTGTATATACTTTTTCGTTTAACTTATCAAATGATTTTAAAAGTTTCAAATATTTTGTTAAATAACAGCCCAATTAATAGTTATTAGATTAAATTTTCGAGTAGTGTATAATTTGTAAAAAGCTTAATTACAAAATTGACTAGTATTTTTCAATCATTTGTTTGTGGGCTATTAATATATTTTTTTCTATTATAGTAAAAAAATTGTGTTAAGAAGTGTAAATAATTGTATCATGTACAATATGACTCATGACGCTGATAGTTCTTGGAGAATAAAGTAATATTTATTTTCAAATTTAACCAGAAATTTCATTTATTAATTCATTATTATTTATTACTTCAGTCAAAGTTATTTATTAAAAAAGTTCTTTATTGGAAAACGTTTTACGAAATGAATTTTAAAATAAAGAATACATCGAAAATTCAAACTTATTTTTTTTGTAACTGCGCAGTTGGCACTACGGAGCCCGCCGAAACCCCTATGAAAATCCGAATTCATAACCGCCAATATTCAGAACTACCGGTTGCCGGCTATCGGCCGAATTTATACCCCATCGCTCAGTGATTAGATTCATTTCATTAGTTGTATTGAACTTTTAATAAATCAATAATTTATAAGTAAAAACGTTGAGATAGCGGTCATGGATCTACAGTTTTTGAAGAGCATTCGAAGTTTTACGGTTGACTTTTACAAAGTACGATATCCAATTCCTCGTAAGTTCGCATCGTATTCTTTCATTGCCGTGTAATATTTCATACTTAATTTAGACGTTGAGCGGTCAGGAATCAAAAAATTTCGTTTGTTCACCCCTGTGCATTCATTTTGCGATGGCATTAATCGGGTCTGGTGCAAGGGGCAAAACTCGAAAAGATTTGGGCATCTCGCTTTACTTGAACGACGCCATTGATGGAGCGATTGCAAAATTCAACAGGTTGTTCCACGAGCTGACCGTTACAAATTTGAATGTACGTTGAAGCTCATACTCGACATGGGAAAGTGATTATTGTTTGCGATTTTGTTTATTTGCTTTCAGATATACGATAATTGTTACGAGCGACTGTATCTGGCTAATCGAATATACATTCAGAACGTTAAGAATACTGAAATCGTCGACGGATTCAAAAATACCATCAATTCGCAACTTCACGTTAGATGCGACGTTATCGACATGCATGATCGCGAGGAAGTAGCTCGTGTTACAAATGTTTGGTGTAAAAAGAAAACCGATGGCAAGATTAATAATATTGCGTCCTCAAGTATGTATTTTATTGAAATTTTAATTCGTTGATGAAACGAATTCCAACTGCAACTTTGATTTTCAAAATTTCCTTTCGCAGAGCATTTTGAAAAGACGTCTTTACCGTCTATCATAATATTTAGTATTGTTATTTCTAAATTTACCTGGGAATATCCATTTCAGGAACAAAATACAAAATTGTTACCTTTTTTTATTGACGATTCAATGAGTATTGATGTTCCTACCATGAAAGCTAAAGTTCGCATTGATCTAACTTATGCAAAGACCCATAACGCTGAGTTGGTAAACATACCTTATAGTGTAAGTTATGGTATTCAAAGCCTATTTGAACTTTTTGATGAATAAATACAAACATTTTTGTTTCAGGCAAATGGTTTTTCTATGCTAATTATTATGCCATACAAAGCGAGTGAACTATCTATTGTTGAGAATGAACTTGATAAAATAATTTCTAATTTTACAAAAAAAGAAGGAGCTACCTATATGCTTTTTTTGCCAAAGTTCAAGATTGATCAAAAGTTGGATTTTGAAATTTCTTTAAAAGAGGTTAATATGATTTGAGAGAGGTGATTATATCAAAGGTAAAATGATTTATTTTTTAACGCTCATGGTGCTTTTAATGTTTCAGTTGGGCTTGTATAATCTATTTTTGGAAAAAGCCAACTTGAGTGGTATTACATGTGAAAAATCTGTAGTCTTAAACAGCATTTTTCAAAATTCCTTTGTGAATATTGTGGAAGCCGGTTCAGAACCCTCATCTACAGTATGTATGTATGATCTATAGTGATTCACATTTATTCATAAACCAAAGTACTAAATGTATTATATTTTTTAAAATAGTTTCAAATTTAAACAGTGAAACCAGTCATTACGTTGACCCACCAGAATTTCATGTAAATAAACCATTTATATTTATGATTATGTACTACGATATAAGTGTGATTGTTGGAAAAGTTATCAATCCTCTCAACTGAGCTAAGTGGTAAGTCCACATTTTTATTTTGTACGATTGACTTATTATTTTGAAAAACTATAAAACATTCTCATGAAAACAAGTTTTTTACAGTATATCATGATTTTATTAAAAATATATATCATAACACTATTATGTAAATATAATTGATACAAATTATTTTTAGAAACTAAGTATTAAACTAATTGTGGAAAAATGCTTTATAATCTTCTGAGATAATTTTAAAAAATGTTCATGGCTTCTGTTTACTTAACACAAGCTCAGTCTCATTATAATCTGAATCTTTCGCAATCAAAATTATTTAGATGCTCTGCAACGATAATTCGCAGTTTATCTTCAACTAGGTTCACTATTTCACTGGTCCATTTCTTGGTAATCCACGAGACGAGTTTAGACAATAATTTATTGAGAGGCCCCAAGCCTGTCAGCTTTACTTTGACTTTACCAACGTTACTGACTCGAAGATCGCTCAGTTGAACGCGGCATGGCTTCTGATTGTAATCGACGCTCGCTGTCGCTGTTATGGCTGCATCTTCAACGTCCGCTGACAATTTTCCGTTGACTTTGATGATGCCGTAACGAAGCTATATTAATGTGGACAAAGAAATTTTTTTTGTAAAATCAATCTGACTTTGTTAAACGGACGTTTCAACGCGTTTTCAATTTTACCTTGTATTTTTTATAAGCCATGTTGGCGGTGGATAGGCCAAAACTGCCCGAGGCTATGAATTTGAACCCGTCGTGCGACAACTTCGCGTCTCCTGTCCTTGAAAGCGTAGTGAGATCTCTGTAAAACGATGAAATGAATCTCATTAATTTTTTGTAATTTTTCCTGATTTATTATCATTATATATTTATTAAAAACAAACTCGAATGTTCCACGTTGAGCAATAAAATCGCCGGTCGTCGTCCACCACGACGAGCCGGTGGTGAAGTTCTGCTGTAAATCGGGTATGTTGATCTGTTCCATATTTTCTTTGCGCAGCTTTTTCACGATCTCGTACACCGCTAGATCAACCAATCGATTGATCGTCATCTGTATCGAATCCAATAACAGACATTGTTAAAATCAATCGAATCTTTGTTCTGTAATTGAACAATTTAGCTCGTCACCTGTAGATTTGACGTCATGTCGCGCGTGTTCAAATCCTCGGGATTGAGCTGTCGCAACAGAGTCTTGACCTCTTGCCTCAGAGCTTTGTCGTCGATCGTCTTGTTGACCATTTTCGTGAGCACCGAAATCGAGCCAAATTGAAAGGGGTGCTTGATCGCTCTCACGGTGTCTTGAAAATTGATCGATCCGATTCGCTTGCATAATTTCGCTTTGGCGCACGAAGCTGCTTCTCGCAGTATCGATACTTCCACATTTTCCGGCACATTTTGATCACTTGAATGAAAAATAAAGAATTCCTTCGATTACTCGAACCAACCTATGGAATTTTGATACAAAAACGAGCTTATTGTTCTTACGCGTTCTTTGGATTCCTCGAAAAATACCACTTGCAGTCGGTCAGATTCGGCCCACTTTGCTAAAACAACACACACAAATCATTACCAACGAACTATACCACACGATCTCCGGTCGTCGATTTCACCGTCTCGTTCGCAACTCACGGATAATCTCGCGGTGCCGGCCAAGTTCGACTTGAACATCTTGGTCGTTTTGGCCTTGGAACTCATGTCTTGGCTGTCGTCGGCCGGATTTATTATAGAACCTGTCGAGGAGTTTCGAGACAGTCAAGAGTGAGAGGTAAATATGAACACACAAAAGATTCTTGCACGCGCACTCCATTATGCACATTTCTATAATACATTACCTTGAAAGTAGACGAGCGTATCGTTCAAGAGCACATTGACGAGATCGTGGCCCACATACTCGTAGACGGCCAGCTGGTCTCTCTCGTAGGCGATCTTTACGTCGGCATCGCGAACGGCGAGCTGCTGCTGATCGCGACCGGCGTCGCCCGACTGTACGATCCAAGTAGCGTCAGACGGCGAGATACAATCTGGTGTGTGCAAAAAAAAAAAAAAAAGAAAAAAGAAGAAGATATAGCGAAGAGAAAAAATATTTAATTACTGACTCAACGGTCAGCGATTCGCACCACGCGTTAATTATTATATGAACTACATACATCAAATTCTTTACTTTTTTTTGCGCGGCTTATCGGCGAGAGTACATGGAGATAAATAAACTTACCTATCCATTCGGCAGATAGCGGCGTGGACAGATTCAAGAGGAGCAGAACAGTGGCGGTGGCGATCGCCAAAGGAACGCGCGCGAACGTGATCGTCGTCGTTGTCGTAGTCATAGTAGTCGTTTCCTATTTGCACTACGCATCGGCCTTGTGTCTCGCGGAGTATATATATATCTACAGCAACAACAACAACAGCATCAGGCGTGATTGTACTATAACGTGCATATAGTAGAGAGAGAGAGAGAGAGAGGCGATCTTTGCAGCTTTACGGTTATTACTCTCCGTGCGTGCACTCGCAAAAATACTCTTTCAGTGCGGTTGCTATTTCGTGCATTATTCTATCCTCGGCTTTTTTCCGCGCGTGCGTTTATCGATACGGACAAGTTCGAGTAGCGTGAAAACTTGACACCTCTTATCCCTCGTGTTTCGAATTTCTCTCTCTCTCTCTTTTACGCGTGGGCTTGCGAGTATAACAAGCCATAAACATCGCTCATATATATCGTACGCTTACCTGCTCGGACTTCCAAGCGATCATTTACTTATAATTATTATTATTTTTTTATTAATATACCGCGTATCGATATCTGAACTCTCGACGCTTATTATCATGCTACACGCGTATACTATATAGTTGACAGCGAACGACGCAGTTGGAATTCGCGCGCGTCGAGACTGCGTCACGCATTTGGCAAAGCGAGATAAAAACGAGAGACCGTGTTTATCGCGCTCGAAATTATTACACGCGCCTACGGCCCTCTCCGCGCGAGAGTAGATACGGTAGTTTATTTTTTATTTTGTATTTTTGGACTGCACTGCACACTGACCTGATCGAGCCTTAAAACATCGACGTGACAGAGGATGAACGAATTAATTTTTTGTATTTCAACACCTTTCGCGAGCGGTCACTCGAAGCTGACTGAGCTATTCGCTCGCCATGATTCATAAACAACAAATGATCGCCACGGTTGGGACATTATTGGAGGGGAACTATATACGCAGACTTTGATGTTCTTTACTACGCTTCTCATTGTGCAGCTGTAATGATTTCTATTAGGCCTCAAGAGAACTCGTTTTTCTCGCTTATTCGTCCCGACTTACAGTGGACGACGCGACGTCTTGTTTCTCTGTTCTTTCCCTACTTCTATTCTCTCGCTTTGCTCCGCATCTCGAGATGAAAGAGATGGAGATAATACACGTGTTATATATAGCATCGATGAATAATGTTCATCTCTGGTTTTTCTTACGATCAAATAATAGACTTCATAACATCTCGAGTGTAAGCGGAATAACCCGCTTTGCACCGTTCGTGTCTCCGATTATTTTTATTCTTGGCCAATTTTTTATAATTACGAGATGATATTTTATAAAAAAATAACTATAAAACTATAAAGATTGAAAAATCAATTCACGCATACAATTGATCGTACATTGTATTTAGTATATTTTGTGTTTTACGGGCGGAACTTCTCACATTGAATATTATTCAATGCCGCTTCGATGCCCTTTCTGGCTTGCTTTTCCAGTATCATTCCTATTGTAAAATTCAGGGTCTTGGCAACGGCTCCGTTCAGCACGGAAAATCCAGTCAGTTTTAGCTCCGTTTTAGTAGACAGATCGAATTTCTCGAGGATTACCTTGCAAGGCTTCACGTTGTAATTAAATACGATATGTATTTCTGCCCGAGCATCCTTCAATTTTCCGGAAATTTTTCCTTGGGGGCCGACACCCATCCTCGATACCTGCAGTAAAATTTAACATTTACCTTTTGAGCTTTCATTGAGTTTCATACGGGCTTACCTTGTATTTTTGATATTGTATCTTTGCTTCCTTTACCGTGAAAGCGATACCAAAACTAAAGCGCTGCTTGTCGTGCTTCAATTTCAGATCGCCGACTCTCTTCAAGGTGTCGAGACCACTAAAGTTCACGAAATTATAATTTAATTTAACTGATGCAATCAAGCTATAATGATTTAAAAACTGTTTTACCTCACGCTTCCGTTATATGCAACAATTTTAGGCACCATGAGACTTCCATCAACGTGGAGATCTGGTATCGTGAAGTTTCCATTGTTTGAAATACTGTTTCTCGTATAATCAATGACAAAATCCAATAATGCATTGAGGGTTTTCTACAAAAATAATTGTTCATTGACGTGGGTTTGATTCTTAACGTCATAAATTTAAGATATATTTCACTTACAGTTGGGTTGTACAACAAATTTTTGTAGTGACCGCATTGATAGTCCGCGTTAAAGTCATTTTTTTTTGGAGTACTCAAAACTTGAAGAGAAGTTTTTTTGGCTCTTGCATTGTGACAGATTGTTGACTTCAAACATTCTTCCGTTAGACTGACAATAGCTTTCTCAACATTTGGAGAAAGACCTAAACTGTTGAATGTAAAAATTTATTTTAATATTTCCAAAAATTTGAGACAAATGCGTGTCGAGTTGGATACCTTAATCTGCTGTTAATTCCTGCGTTGACACTGCAGTCTTGCAAACCCCAATCATTAAACTATTGAAAAAATTCAGTTATGAACATTTATTAAAATTTTCTTCAATAATAAGTATTGTTGACTTACTCTTGATAACTGAAAAGCATACGGAGCGGTTTTAAAATTCAAGGTTTTACGTATTATTCGTTCTCCGTTACCAACAACAAAACCTAAATAAAATCAACTTTCAGTTTATTGTTATGAACGTAAAAAATAAAGGAAAAATGTTTCACCTGAAAATTCAACATTAGCTTTTTTCAAGAATAGAGTTCCATTTTTTGCTGATTGATCATTCAGGTCGGCTTTATCAAAATTGAATTTCAAATCTACATCGTGTATATGAAGTCTATGAGTCTTCTCGAGAATAATTATGTGGCTCAGAGCTGGTTTGCAGTCTAGAAAGAGACGTTTACTTTGCACGAACTATACTCAATCAATTTCATCTCCTTTAAAGAATTTAAATTACTTACTTATAGTATCGACCGCGTATGAATTTACTATTTGTAAAAGAAAAATACAGGCCAACGTCAACTGTAATTTCATCTTCGCAGCTTTTTTATTCACTTACAACAAACCACTTAAGCACAGAGTCTAATTAAAACTGATTATGGCTTAGTTACTTTAATTCGACAGATTTATTTTTTTTTATTTGCGTTTATTCAGGTTTTTTCGAATTCTATAAACAAAACAAATAGCGTCACAAAATACATTTGCCTTTATTTTTTCTTTGAATAACAACGGAAATATTAATCTTTATGCGTCTATGTAACGCGATGCGTGAGCGCAATGACTGAAAGACAATTTTAAAATATTGAAGATCGATCGACTTGAATTTTGATTATTGGTCGATAAATTTCAAAGAAGTAATCCATGTAACAATTAAATTCATGTCTTATTGCGATAACAGATGTGGAATGATATTTTTAAAATTTGAATGAGATTATACGTAATTACATCCGATTGAAATTCATTCAGTGTTCAACTTCACACGCATTCAAAGTGTATACACGTGTGGTAGATAAACAACTTTTGCCATTAGTTTTATTTTTAATTGTCAAATCATATTATTCAAACACATTATTTTTTTTATTGAGAACATGTTTAACTACGTCAGATATACAAATATTAAGTTAGTCAAATTTTGAGGCTAAGCGTGGCTTTTATGCAAATGTGGTCTGATAATTTGAATAATTACAGTTCATTTTTCCGTAAAAAATTTGATTTGTTTATTCTTCGTATAAAAATTGAGTTGATTCGTACAAAAAATGTTTTACAATAATAAGTGTTACAGTTGAATTTTAGGCCTATACATTTCGCAATCAAAATTGGCTACTAAATTAGCGAGCGCCTTCTGAGCTTGAGGAATGGCATATTTTGGTATCAACCATTTTATTATACTTGAGACTGGACGATTTAATATCCATAGACCGGTTAGATGAAATTCCACCTTATAAGGTTTTCTCTCTACCAATTGATTCAATGTTGCTCTGCACGGCTTTTGGTTGTAATCCACGGATAAATCAGCGAGCAATTCCAAGTCGCTAACTGCCATAGTAACATTTCCATTGATGTTAATTTTTCCGTACCTTATCTGAAAACAATTCAATTAATGGTCAATAATGAAGCATTAAAATTTTAGATACTACTGTGATTCCTACTCACATTGTAATGATCAATTTCAACTAATAAATCAGATAGCTTGTAAAGCAAAGATACTTCGAATCTTTGACGATTATTAGAGAAAACGATATCTCCAACTCTTTCCAAAGTTCTCAAATCCCTATGATTCAAGTATGTTGTGAATAAAAATTATCAATAATTGGTAATATCATGAATTCGAAACAAAATTGTGTATACCGAACAGTTCCATTGAAAATATCAAAAGCTCCCTGAACCTCCCAGAACGAGCGTCCAGTTGCGAAAGGTTGATGAACTCGAGGAATATCGACAATACCGGAGCTATTCTTAGTGACTGAATTGATTCCTTTGGACATTACGAAATCGATCAAAGCATTGACCGTTTCCTGAAAATAAACGATAGTATTATGTAGTGATGGATACTTTTTCGTGCCCGCAATAATTTACCTGCGGATTTTTTTTAATATCTTCGATCATAGATGTCGGACAAATTTCAAGCAAATGCTGCTGATGATCTTTGAATGAAATTTCATCAGTTGGGCGAATGCAAGGGTTGCCATTGTAATTCAATGATTGTAATTCTGCGCAGACTTTTTTCACTTCGCACTCTCTTACTAAGTGTCTGACGATAGGCCCAATATCGTATGGTATATTTTGACTGTCGAAATAATTCAAAAGTAATTAAAAAGGCGAATAAACAATTTTATGATATTTTTTACTAATTGATGTGTACCCCAATGAATACGTTTCCTCTTTCACTAATTTGCATTCGTCGCTTCCGTTGATGCTTTTCGATGGCTGGTTGGTAAGAATTTATATACAAGTTAAGTTTGACTTTCGTACTTAAAAAAAGATGTTTCGAGAGGTATCATATTTTGCAAATAGCTCTACTTACACCCTTGACGATAAAACGTCCCGTCTTGAAATTATCCTGGATTTTTTCCGTGGATAAGCCGTTCTCTCTCGACACGAAGGCTAAAAAAGTTTAAATTAGCAAACCTCAAAGAACGTGGCGAAGTCGCGTTGTGTAATGACAATATTTTCGAGATTATGTTTGATACAAGATACTTCGTATAAAATCTGCAAAATTAGCTCACCCGTAAAAGCGACATTAGCCGTGGGTATCGATATCTGCGTTTCATTTCCTGCAGTGACAGTAGTATCGGCTGGATCGTGATCGTCGTAATGCAACTTTACATCCAGTCCATGAATTCTGAAATGGAAACGTTGCTCGAATTCGATAATCTTCGCGTAATCCACCGGACAATCTGTATTGGGAAAAAAGAACATTTCGTTCGTAAAAGCATAAATTCTATTAGAAGAGAAGAAAAAAACTCACTCGTTTCCAAAGCAGTTCGCGCAGGCGACAAAAACAAAAGAAGCGCGAGATTTAATATTATGAATAACATGTTTCCTACTTGGGCGATCTCAAAAGAATAATTAATGTCAAACGTAGTATACGATATTCGTCACAGATCGTGGAGTACATTATCAGCGCGAAATCAATTACTAATTATAAAATTTGCCTTCGATTTGTTATCTTTCGACTCCGTAAACCGCACCGCAGCTGACGCGCTTTCAAAAGCACATAAATCGATTGAATTTTGTTATTGTCTCTATTATTGCGAACCTCTTACTTTCATGCAATTACCATATTTTCTCAAGTATAATCCAAATCGACAAGTTTTCATCCATTTTTTTACATCAAATCGTTCGATAAACAAGCAACCCAATTCCGAGTCCTCGTCGTTGCATCGAATATCTTTCCTCAAAAAGAAAAAGTTCAAAAAAAAAAAAAAAGAAACCTCAACGTCAATCATAGCGATGTAATTTAATCATCGTCGCGGGAAAAGAGCCTCGGTGCGGCGCATCGGCGCAAGTTGGTAATTGTCATCAATCATAGCGATCAACGAAGCCACCCTGTAATATTCACCGCTTGTAAGCGCATATATAATGCATAACATAATACATAATATCCATATACGCGTTAGCTCGCATCAAGCCACGGTTTCTATATATAATACACACACAAAGTAATACGCGCGTCGTTATATGTGTGTACCTATATATGAAATCACGTCATAGTCGCATTAGCAGCTGCCTTTTCATTGTGTCCGCGTGTCTCTCTCTCTCTCTCGCTCTCCGTTCTTATCCAGAACAACCACCGCCGCCGCGGGCGCGTATAATACACACATCCGTTATTATTATCTAATAATTTTCAGCTGGTAATTAATGGCGCCCACCGCGGGTTTATATACAGTCTAAATAGTATTATATACGCGTATACGTATACCTACATCCAGGCCATGCGAGCACTGTCTGCGATATATCGGAATACGATCGCTCAACGAGCAAAATTGTTTTGACACTTTGACTTTCTTCGATATACACGCGCGCGCACAAAAGCCCTAATATAGCCGGCGCGCATTCATGTATATCTACTTTTTTTTTACATTACCCGCGAACAAGTATATAAAGATGTCGGTATTTCGGCACGCGTTAAATGTGTGCGCGTGTACCTATACACAAACGAGACATAAATTTATAAATACACATCTAAGTATTGCGCAAGAGGTAAAAGTTTTGCGCGTGTATACGTACGCGTGTGTGCACGCAGCTGTATTATACGCAGAGAGACTCTGTGTAGAGACGCGGTGCGACTTTTGTATGTATATATAATAAGTATAATGAGAGGACTTTGATGAATCGGTCACGGTGACGGAAGCAAAGCAAAACTGTTGCATGTATGCATGTAAATGCCATGCAGCTCGACAAATTCCTTTACACGACCGACACGTGTGTCTACTTGTGTCGTTTTCTGTGTACTCACGAGTCGATCGTTTAGAGTAAATATTAATTTTTGATTAATAAAATGTAATGATTAACTTTGTCAAAAAATAATTAATGTTCAACCAGTTTATTGGCAGTCCAAAAGTTATACATCATATATAAACGCTTGTACATGTGCATTCGATCATCCACTCTCACGCGAAAATTTCCGTCGCGAGTAAATCTCATCGTGTTACACCTCGTTGTAACTGCGATATTATAAAGTCACGCGATTTGTAACTGGACGTGATTGTGTATATAACTCGCGTGCAGTCTTACGGAGCATCGCTCGACGAGCCTTCGGTCGCATACTGCGTCTCAAAGACTTCCGCGATCGCAATTGTAAATAGCAGCAGCTATTTTCCCATCGATTATTATGGCATCGGAGCACGATCGTTTTTTTTTTTGAATGAAAAAAAAATAGCAGAATATTCGCGAGGGACAAGCAGTTCATGTGCACTCGCTACCCGAACGGTCGCGTTGAACGTTATATAGCGAGCGATTCTAATTTAAAAAATTAGGATGTCTTGCATACCATTTTAACAGTGATTTTACACACGTTTCGATACACGATACTTATACGCACCATTAAGCCTTGAAGTCTCTCGTTTTGTCAAATGGTGAAACCGGTTGAAAAACTTCACTCTCTCGCTCTCTGTCTCTCTGTTTTTGCCTAAATGGCATTTCTCAGCCTCTCGCATGCGTGCCTGCGAAATTTTAGAAGAAGTGGTTTGCGCGCGTGTGTGTTTGGACATACCACGCTTAGTCTCTTGCGTCTCCGGGCTCCTTAATTAGTAGTAACGCTCGATGGATAATAAATTTTCGGCTCGAAACGTAGCCCGTACGTTATAATTTTCGCAGGCGTTTATATGTGTGTCGCATGTGCCCGCGCGCGGAATATCTATCGCTTAAAAAGTGCAAGTGGTTTTCCTGACCTGCACTCGTTGTCGTCGTTGTCGTCGTCGTCGTTGTCCTGTTTTCGTGAGAATTATCCGCGCTCGTACACGTGCATAACGTCGTAATAGCTCTCCCGCGAGAGATTCGCGAGGAATGAGGTATAAAGAGGCAGTGAATAAAAAAAAATGTCCCGCCGGCAATAGCAGCAGCAGCAGCAGACACCAGCGTTCGTTATACGTTAAACCTAAATCGCGTCGCGTCGTATCGTGTACATGATAATCAGCAGCCCCGGCTTATGAGAGAGAGACCGGCTTTAATTGCGAGCGCGGCGGCGTCGGGTTCAGTCGGTCAACGGGCGACTTCCGCTTTTTGTCTGCGTCTCTGTGCGCCGCGCTTATAACACACACAACACTCTACAAGTATAACAGCATAGTTCAGGGAGCTATGCAGCGCGCGACTGCAAAGGAAAGTTCCAGTCCTCCTTATGCGGGGCCGCCGCCGCCGCCGGCCGCGAGCCAAATGCATCGCTATATAGACGCGTGTGCACACACACGGACGAAAGTATTATATGTATGTTCGCGAAAATTTCCAAGGACGCGTAACAACGCGACGCACGTTTATATTATGCATATAACATCTACCTGTATTTTATACAGTGTCGCGTGTGCACCGGACTTTGAATCGCGTAACACGTCTGTGCGTCGGTGATAACGCCACTCGTCGCCGCGCGACCACTCGGTTGCGAAAAAAATTCACAGCAGCAGCAGCAGCTTCCGGCTTTCTCGCGCATTTGCAAAATAATTTTTTTCGAGATCGTTTAATCTCGTCCGCGCAGCGCGACAGCCACGGTTGAAAATGTAACCATCGCACAACGTGGCACGCGGGCATAGAAAGAAAAATAATAAAAATGCATTTCGAGACAGCTCTCGCGAGGATCGGTATGCGCGCAGCTATAGCTCCGAAGCAGTTAGGGCTCAAGGCATCTCGCGCTGTCTCTTTCACTCGCGCCGCGCACACGAGAGTTGCACATCATCCGATTCACTCTCTCTCTCTCTCGTACTCGCGCGCGAGCTGTATATGCAGCGCGATGCGATTAAGCAATTTCTTACGCGAGCTGTGATTCGTATCGGCGAGTAAGAGTTTATTTTCTTGCAACTGCAGCAGCAGCCGCTGGCCATCACCGTTATGAGCACGTGTCGCAATTGTTTAATGCTCGCGCGATTTTAGGCGGATCTGTGCGAGCTGCCGAGCTTGCCTATATGAGCAAATCCACGTTTCATCCTGAAGGCCTCGAATATGCAGTTTTGTACGCTTATAATACAAAAAATTACGTTTTCATGCTAAAAAAGTTTCTTGTAGCATACAACATATCGATTTTACGGCTCGAAACTATGCTCTTACTCTCACCTTGACTTTACACCGAAATTGTTAAAATGTAAACTGGCTACTCTTAAAAAAAATATAAAATTTATGTCGTTACGCGTTAAAAACGGGAAATTTATTGATACATTGAGAATATCAATGTCAGTTAGTTCGAAACTGTATTTTTCTCTATCGATGGAAACTGTTTACCATAGAGATATAATTAATTTGTCGTAAATTAACTTATCGTAAATTCATCGTAATTCCAAGCCTCGGTTTCCAGGATAAAATGTGGATTCGATCATAAAAGCGCGATACTTCGCATTCCGTGGTGCTTTGCCTTGCATCTTAACGAAATTAATTTAATCACTTAATGGCTATCGCTCGTACATTGAATATTTATTAATATGAGTTTACGACGTCGAATGGATCTCTGCACGCTCGAGGGTTAAAAGTTAGCTATATGTAGTGCGATAATATTATCCCATTAAACCCTCGAGTCCGCTTGAATTTTTTCCTTGAAATCGTTAGAATAATATCGGTCATCGAGACAATAAAAAGTACCCTCGTACGTACACAAACAAACGTGTACTCACGTTTCTCAGCGTCTCTGCGCGGCAACAATAGCTCACGGGGGCCTTTTATATTATTACGTGTTACATGCCTGCATACGAAAAGTGTCGCAATACACCGCAGTACTATACTCTCCCGGCTTTGGAGCCGAGATTCGATTTAAACTTCCAGGCGTCGTGCCGCGCACATTTTTCCTCTTTATCTCTCTCTCTCGTGCCTATAGAGAGTGTCTGTAGTGTCTGTAGTGCCCAGCCAGCCCTCCCTGACCCCGTGCCCGTTCTCACTAATCTCCATTATCACTCGAACAATGAATCAAGAAGTCGATGTAGCCGCGTATCATATACACACGCCTCGGTTGTAAACTAAAATTTCTGCTTTCGCGCGCGCGGCCTATGTATAGGCATGTGTGCTGTACGGCCCTCGTAGGTGTGACCGGGAGATCAGCAGCGACACTTTTACGCTCGTATTTGTATATATTGCGTATGCATGTATAGGGAAAAAATGCACTGCACGCGAAGCGGTATTAATCACGTTGAGAACGGGTCGCGCGCGCGCGATGCCGATGCGAGATTAAACGGTATTGTCTTCCATTCTCAGCTGCGTGGCGCTGCGGCTTATACACACACACAGCGTATTATACCTGCGCGTTTCCTTTGCCGAAGTTTTCGCGCTGCATAAGCTTGTTTTGAAATTCTGCGGAAAAAGGAGTAATCCCTCGCTTATATACCGAATGTAGCAGTTTTTTTACGTATATACGCCCAAGTTCACGCGGAGTTGATTAAAAAAATGGTACACGATATACCATCACGACTATATAATAATATTTTCGTACGAATCATTGCCGCATCGAAGTGCGCCGCGTCCCGTTCTTGCCTTATAAAAATCATATCATGCGTGGCCGTCCATTACGCAAGGGTGCACACACACCGCTTCGCTGTACACATGTAAAAATTCTCTCTTTTCCGCGCGCCCGTGTCAAATAATTAATAATAACGATAAGAAATTACAATTTTTTCCCTTTTTCCTCGCTTACAGCTACCTATACGAGGCATCCGCGCGCAGTTGAGAAAATTTAACCGCGCCGCATAGACGCGCGGCGCGAGATAGCTGCAATCGAGGAAATGTCGAAACAGCGCGAGGTGCGTCTCGAAATCGCGTGTATGTATGCGTCGTCGTACGTATACGAATAATAATAACGTCGCGCTGCAGCAGCAACGGCAGCAGCAGCAGTAATGTCGGTGGTGGCGGTGCATTTTCTATTCGCATAAAGAAAAATTCTTCCTCGCTTGTGCGCGCGTCCGCGTGTATCCGCAATCGCGCTATGAAAAAATAATTTTTTTTTCAATTACTACTATCGCGAGGGTATCGTATATCGCGCGTTGGAAAAATGAAGCAATTTTCGAGAGGCGTGTATACGCGTTTAATCCCGCGCGCCTTTTTTTCTATCAAATTCTCATTCATAAAGGGATAATCGCTCTTGTCTAATGCTCTCTGTGCTCTCTCAGGCAAGTATTTATCCACGCGCGAATTGCGTACGTTAATGAAATCCAATACCCGTGACGCGCGCGCGCACGCGTGTGTATATATGCCTCTCTAAGTAATTATTATAAGGGTTGCGAAAAGCGCATAACTCAATCATTTCTCTATTGCTCTCGCGGAGATCTCTCTCTCTCTCTCTCTCTCTACTCGGGTGTAAATACATACGTATAAGTACATACTCGCGTTGCGGATCAATAAACATCAAGGGCAAATACGCGCCTGATAATATATGAGATATTCAAATGATACGTTGCGCAAACCACTATATACTATACACGCGCCGCCGCTGCCGCGCGACTTGGTAACGGCAAAAAAAGTTGAAAAAAAAAGGGAAAGAAAAAAAAACATCGCGCTGTGTTTACTCGGATGGATGGAGTGGTACTACATGCATTACGAGGCATGTAATAGCTGCCACATCTATAGGTGTATGGTGGTTGCGAAATGATAACAGGTGTTTTTATCTTAGGTAAAAAATAAATAATATGGTATTTTATTCACAATTTACATGTACAAAGACTTGTTTTTTTTTTTTATATTGCCGCCGTTATCGATAATAACAATTAACGGCCTCTAATCGATGGTTACATGTCTCTCGAGCTGTATTACTCTCTTGGTATAAAAAAAAAATTAAGTTTTAAAACGCGATCGGCTCCGCACAAAGGAGCGCGTACCGCGTTCAACGTCATCCGTATAATATAAAGAAAATTAGTTCGTGTCGCGGGCAAACTCGAGTTAATTGTTTACTTTCTTCTTTTTTTATTGATTTCATTTCGTCGACAAAGTTAAACGGAAAAATTAATCGAGATAGAGATCGTCGGTCCTGGTAATTTTTTTTTACTTTAAGTGAGTTTTTATTTCTTAATAGTGGAGTCCGTGATGTCCGTGTCCCAATTCCAAGAGACCACCGTGATGTCCATGATAGTCGTGATGGCCATGATGATGCTCCTTAACGTAGACGGGGTAGGGCTCCTTGACGACGACCGGCACTTTGACTGGGTACGGGACTGGCTTGTGCACCTCGACGGGCACGTGGACTGGTACTTTTACCTCGTAGGGTACTTTCACTGGCACCTGTGCGTGTGTGTGAGAGAATGCGGCAGTGAGATAACGCGCGTCGATTAATTACGCTTGCGTGGCGCATGCATAATTTATCGTGTCCTGTTGTTTGCACACAGAAAAGATAAACAAATCGATCACTCACCTTAACGGCCACCTTGACGGGATAGGGCACGTGCTTCTCCACCGTGACGGGGATGTGCTTCTCGTGGACGACCGGGTAGGGCTGGGGCACGTGCACGGGCACGGGACGGTCGACGAGCACCTTGACGGGCACCTTGACCGGGTAGGGCACGTGCTTCTCGTGGATGACCGGGTAGGGCTGGAGCACGGGCACGTGCTTGGTCACGACGTGGGTCTTGACGTGGTGCTGCTCGTGAATGATGGGTGCATGATGATGGAGATCGAGGCCGTGATGCGAGTCATAACCGTGATCCACCAGACCGTAGCTGTGGTAGTCACCGTAGAGGTGGCCCAGGCCGCGCTTGGTCTTCTCCTCGGACTTCTTGGGCTCGTCGCTGGACGCTGCGGCGACCGTGTCGTCCTTCTTCTCGGCGGCTGCGGCGGGCTCCGCGGCCTTCTCGGCCTCGGCCGCCAGCGTGAACGCCAGCAGGCTCAGGAATAACAGGGCCTGCAAAAGATTTTGCCGGATAGAGAGAGAGAGAGAGGTGGCGGGTAACACAAATGTTTTTTTTTTTTTGTTTTGACGAAAAAAAAAGCAGTTTTGCTGTTTCGAGCAAAAATCGAGTTTACGGTCACTGATAATAATGATACTACGGCACACTAAATCTCCGGGTCATTGCGACGAATGCGCATGATTACTCACTTTCAATTTGCCGTCCATGCTTGTGGGCTGGCAGAGCTGAGTTTTAGAGAGTAACGCGTACTGAGTCCTAGCGAGCGTTTACCCTCGGCTTTTATAGTCTAGGAGGAGATAGTTGTGCGAGAGGCAAGCAGCAACAGTCACGGTGTTGTACTGCAGAGTGGGCATGTTGTGTGTATACATACGTATCTCTTTCGTGTGCGTGTGTATGTACGTGTCTGTTGCGCGGGCTACCCGCGCGAGTGTGTGTGTGTGTGTATGAGTGCACATTATGCTGATTATTGTTATGATGATGATGATGGCGATGATGATGACGGCTGAGACGCAGCCGCGATGACCATCGCTGCAAACGCCCCCGGGAGAGAAAAAGAGAGAGAGAGATCCCCGCTGCACCGCCGCTGCACCGACTTTTCTCTTTCGTCCTTGGCCCTTGCGCGTAGCTGCTGCTGCTGCTATGCCGCCACCACTGCTGCTGTGTTGCAGCGATTTCGCTTGGCAATTCTAATTATTGTGTGTTGGATCGTGTATATGGTGTATACGTACACACATAGAATCTCGCGGTGTACGTGTGTGTATGCGCGAATGACGGTCATCATCATCATCATCATCGCCGCGATCATCGTCATTGTGCGCAAATTGTTTTACACGATTTCCATCGCGCGTTTCGACATCATCGCCACGGCTCCGCGAAGGTAACGACGAAAAATTTATATAGAGAGAGATATAAACAATGGCGAAAAGTTCGGAAAATAATTTAATCTCTCGTGTATAAAAATTGATGCACTCGGCGGGGATCCTCCCTCCTCCTCCTCATCCTCTTCGCCCTCGAACCATCGTAAAACGTACGCGTTCGTTAAGCGCAGCTCCAAAACGGGGGGTGATGTAGTATAGCGACCCGACGGGCCATCATGGTTTTTCACGCGCGAGCACGAACGACGTGTGTGCAATAGTTTAAAAAGATATAATCGATACGACGTGAAACATGTACGTATACGAATCGAGCCACGCGTATTGTACCAGCGATCGTCATTTTTTATTAGCATCGTGTCCAATTAATTTGTTCGTTCGATCGTGCGTGCATCGTGTACATGTATATATGCACACACACACATACACAAAACAAACAGCACGCGCGATAACGTGTATCTCTGTTATGTCGTTGTTCCTCCATATATACTGCACTCCTCTCCAATTATAGCATCCTTTTCTAAAACAATGAGCTCGCTCGTTCGAGCGCAAAGTATCGGCGTGTGTGTGTGTGTATCGCGTTCCACCTGCGCGCGCGCGCCCTTGTTTTTGCGCCTTTTTTTGTTTAAACTTTTTGTTTTCGTTTACGCGCAAAAACTCGACATGCGATACAACAATAATAAAGAGTAACGCAGTACATCCCAGACGCGTGATGCGCCAATTAATTCGCAGGTCGTTGTAAAATCTTGACTGAATTTTAATTTTCATTGTTTTCAGGCGTTATAATTACTTATCGATGCATCGTACGCAAATTAGTCAACTACATCGATTATTTTTCGATTCGACTGATTTCAAGATTTATATTAAACTGCAAAGTTCATGACGCTCTTTTTCTCTCTTGCCGATCTCGTATACATGCATAATATTTTCTCTCGATCGGAAGAATTTCGACCGTACGAAGCATCGAATGTGCTTGGCTGTCTGCTTCGTGCCTGCTGTGCACAATTAGCGATTATTTACAGACGCGCGCGCGCGCATGCAAAAAGCTGTATGCATAGTGACAATCGATCGCTCATTTGGAAGCAAATTTCGAAGGAAACTAGGTCGATTAAACAGAAACCGCAGATAGAGAGAGAGAGAGACAGCCGTGCATGCGCAGCGGGCCTTTTAAATACCTTTGCCCGTGCGCGAGTCTACAAAATCTGCGCGTTTGTTTATTGACTAATGAATATTTAAATTGCGATTGTCGGCGGGAAAATAAAGCGCAAAAACGAACGGCTCGAAATGAGAATTATGAAGAGGAGCAGCGAGATTATATGTGTATTCGTGCGTTGTGTTTTCTCTCTCTCTCTATCTCCGTGTGGCATATAGGTAATATCGACGCGATTGATTACTTAATGGAATAATTAATTGTCACGCGCGTGTGTTTACGTGTCTGGCGCTGTGTCTTGCTGCCTGGTGCAGCAGCAGCAGTAGAAAAATGACAAAAATGCAACGACCTCTAATCCCATTGCTGCACGAGCGCGGCGAGGAAAAACCAGACACATATGTGTTGCGGAGCAAAAACACGATCGACTCGGTCGTTAAGGATCACGACGAAGCAAGAGCAGCAGCAGCATGTATACGTGAATAAAGTGTCGTCGTAGTCGCAGTCGTAGTCGTCGCGGCTGCTTGCGTAAAATCGTTTGATTGGCAAATATATATACGTGTGACTGACTACGGACAGCTCATATACGCGCAGCAGCGTATCGGAGGAATTTCGATTGTCATTGAGCGTCGTCGCTATATACTACACGCGAGCTAGCTCGAGCGCGAATTAACGCAAGAATCTTCGCGAATCGTTTTCGTTAGCTTGACCCACATACTCGTTTTAGGCAAAGGTTGTTCATATTACAGTGCACAACGCCATACGACTGCACCAGCAGCAGCAGCTCTATAAGCGAGCGCGATAAATAGCGCCGATCGTTTCTCTCGGCCATTTTACATTTTCTTACGCGCGCCTTGTACTACATACCTAGATATATCCTACGTATCATGGCGCGCACGTTTTTGACACTTTTCGGAATCGATCTCGGCAGTGGCGGCGGCGACGTCGATATAAACTACTTTTCTCCTGACCGATTCCATATAGGATCGCTCGATCGGGCGCGACTCGAAAACGACTCCTTTTTTTTTTCTCTCCATTCGACCCTCCCTTTTCGATAATGCAGTCGCGAGAGTACGTGTTCTTTTTTTTTCTCGCTCCTCGTCTTTTTTGACCAAACACAGCAGCAGCAACAGCAGCTCGATCGAGCTCAGTATTTCTATATAAAATGTTTTCCAATCGGCTCGGCGCGCGTATAATAATTATTAAATGTTACTTGTAATTCGATAATGAGCGTCGATATTTTGCGCGGCGACTGGCTTTACGGCGGGCTGCGTTTTCAGTTTCACGTCCGATTGAACCTCATTATGTGTACGCAGAGAAAGAGAGAGAGAGCAATTATAATTGCGCGCGCCGATATGTTTTTGCCAATTATTTCGGAGATGATATTCGCGCGCGAATAGCAAAGAGCACAAAGCGAGGCGTACGTACTATGGGTTCACAAATATTTATTCAAACGTCGCTGCGCTCCTTTTAACTTTGTAACAAATCCATGCGTGGTATTGTAACGTTCGATACGCGAATTCGTGCACGTGTGCGTGGGCCATTGAACTTTTAGAAATTGTTGTTTACTCTCGCGTCATTAAATTTCCGCGCTCGCAGCCCAGCCGAGTCGCATATATAAATCTTCGTGCATGTAGAAGGTCATATCAGAAAATGTGTGCGTTTCGTCATGTTGTTGCGTGCGCTCGCGTAACCCCCGCGTGTGATCGATTGAAGAGGATCACATTTGCAGCGGATCGAGCGCACGCAGCAGTCCCGAAGAGTGCCTAGATCGTGAATAAACGTTCGACCCAGTTACGAGTGACCTTTTGCCGAATCTCGACCACGCGGTCGCGAGAAAGCGAAACAAAGCTCCGCGCGCCTGACGCGCGTTAAGAAAACAAGAGGAGAAAATTTATTCGCAAACGGTCGAGCGCGCGAGTCGAGGATGTGTACTATGTAATAATCTATTGCTGCCACGCTATGCATGTGTAACTTGATATATTATTTTGATTCACGCGCGTCTCACCGATGATTTATTTACTCTCACTCTCTATCTCTCTATATATTCGCGCGCGAGCGGCACGTCACAGCGGTACATACACACACATGCACGAATTGTGCAATTGTCCCATTACGTAAGGCACTTGTACGTATAATATACATGTGCAGCGTACACGTATAATACGGCAGGTATACGTTTATACAGAGAGTCTCGCGAGTCTCTCTCGCGGTAATCGAATAAAACACTTCCGATTTGCAGATAAAGCGCATAAATACGCGAATACGAGGCGTCATCGTCGTCCACGTCGTCCATATACATGCGTAAGCGCGTCGAGAAACACACGCAGCAGCAAACTCGCGGGATATTTTACAGTTGCAGTATTATACGTACTACGATCGTTTGTGCTATGCCGCGCGCGCGCGCGGTCGAAAGCTGATACTGCTATACTTTGAGAAAGTCGCGCTTATACACACACGCGCACATAATGCGCCAAGTGTGCTCCATCAAATATTATACGTACTACTCTCGTTGGGCCTCCTTTTCTTATGTAAAGGAGACATAGTTGCGGAGCACACACACGCATAATACATGCGTGTATATATTTTATACGTACGAAGTACTTCCGATACGCTTTATGAATAATTTTATACGCGGATATGATATTTGTCCATATCTACGATATCTGTATCTAGCTTTCGCCGCGCTGAATTAGCTCAGAGTGACTCGACACGATATGATATTTCGACTGTGTGTCGTTCCGTGGAAGGTAAGCCGAGTACCCGCGCGGGATGACTTTATATCGCGCGCAGAATTTACCAGGAAAATTAAGGGTGAAATTACAGCTCTATATTATACGCGCGTTTCTTCATATATAACCAATGAGTGCGGGGGCGGGGGGGATCGCGCCGAGCTTTGAAAGTTCCCAATGCGCTGCACATATATGTATAAGTATAATATACAGAAACTTACGTATAACTATGCTATACGCGGAGTTACGCGATTCGAGATCATTCGACACTGAAACATTTTAGTTTACGATTTTTCATGATGTTCTCTCCGCGCGCGTGCATAATAATATAATGTATAAAACTTTCACGCGTTGAATTTGAGTAAAATTTAATTTATTATACATTATATACACGTGTTCCACCATATACGTGCAATAAGTTTTCATGTATATTATGTTCTCGCGCGTTACATTATTAGATAATCACAGCCTGTGTCAAAATGTTTCGTCCGCGCGCGCGCACATTTCGACAGTACATGTTTGAAACTCCCGCGTGCGGTTGCGATTTCGATGACTCGTTGATTTTTGATAAGGAAGGAGTCGTCGACAAAGGAGTCCAATAAAGCTTGCGAGAGACTTTGAACTTTCGCTCGATAATCCGATGTATATAAATCAACGATACGGCGCGATGTTTGACCTTGCGCGAATTTTCCTAAGCGTCACGCACCTGTTACTTAATCAGCGTTATATATACTTATTCAACCGGCTTGGCGTAAAGAAAAAAAATTTTGGACGGCAATCGATACACAATATGCTTTATTGCATTGTTGCACTTGTTTGTACAGTTTTTCGACTCGGTTTGAGGAATAATTTACCGAACTTTCGGGCGATTTAACATCGATACACATATAGCCTTTGTTGAATATTCTCGTTGACGCAAGGGAAAAATGTTGCACTGCCACGTGGGGTGTAAAACAGCTCGCTCAAGCAATTCACTCCTCGCGATCTCTCATCGGAAGGAAATTACGGAGCAGCGACAGTATGACGCACGTTCTGCTGTTTCAGAATATATAGAGAAAGAGAGACAGACAGATAGGGAGAGAGACAGAGAGAATTATTATGCAAAGTAATTGTTATAATTGTAACGAAATATAGTCAAACGACAATTCTCTTAAATACTCTCGCATAAGGGGGGAAGAAGGGGGTCAAACTCTTACGCACGATATAGTATATATATAAACGCGCTTTGCGCACTCTATGATTATAAGCCCCTCTCTCTCTCCCTTATACGCGAGACGGCGGATTACATAAAATATTACAATTGTAAATTTAGCTTCGAGCGATTAAAATACTTGTTAAGCGTTCTCTCTCTATGGTCTTTATTTATTTCATTGGCCAAGATTACGCGAAGCGAACACGCGCCAGCAGCAGCAGCAGCTTTGTGTCTTATAACATACAGCTCTCGATCGTGCACGCGGACCCGGCGTAACATATAGACAAAACACACAAAGCTCGTACACGTGTGCTTGTAAATGTGTGCCGGAGAGTGAGACACGAGAGATAAGGTGACAAACGTATGCATACGTAGGCGCAACGAGCTAGGGACACCCTCTCCGAAAAGCGAAACGATCGTTATATTGTTTAGCGTTATATGTGTGTGTGTGTGTGTGAGTGCAGTGCCTGCACGACGCATACGTTTGCTGCTGCTGCTGCCGCAACTGTAAGCTCTTACGTGCACTGTAACAGCTCTCTCGTGTGTTCCACATTCAAATTTTCAACAACTACTAGTACTCGCGCGCGCGCCGCGAGAGAGAGCTTATCGTCCCTATAAATCTTTATATTCATTACGTAAATGTCTCTCTGTGTGCTTTTTTTTTCTTCTTCTTCGTCTTCTTGTCAGCAGTCGCGCAGTTGTAATATCCCCCTTTCTTTCTTTTCGTCGTCGTGCGTCGCGCATATAAAGTTGCGTAAATTCAATTGTGCAGCAGCAACTCCAGGCAGCTCGCGCACATATGTATACATAAATAGGATCCGAGACTGACGTTTTGTTTATTTATTAATACGCAGAGAGAAAGAGAGAAGTCGTTTGAAATCTTCATTTCCCTGATACTTGAGCTAGAATATGGCTGCTGTATCGATTCTCTTTCATCCGATAATGAATGAATTTTAATTGACGGCAATTACGAAAAGAATATCGATATAGATATCAATATTTCAATTCTTCCAATTAGTCAAATCAACGCTGCTATAAACACACACACGCCTCTCTTCGGCATCGATATTACTATATGCGTTAAAGAAAATACTCGCGTAAAGAATTGCGCATTGGGATATTTGTTTTTCAATATTAACCTGCGCCGCGCGCGCGCGTTGGGAAACCTCATCGATTAATATGAGCGTTGAGATGAAAAATTGCAAGATTTCGCTGTGTAATTGGTCAAAGTATTAAATTCTCATATTGACATTAACAAGTTGCGTTAAAATCGCTGTATGAGCAGCAGCAGCAGCAGCGCCGTACCTTATAGCAGCGGCGTTGGCAATTACATACATTATCGATGAAGAAAAAAAGAAAGAAAGAGAGAGAGAAAAAATTAATAATTATTCCAACCGCAAATGTATCAGTGCAGCGGCGTCGATCCAGCTTTTGTGCCGCGTGTGCGTAATATAACACAATGCGCGCGGCAAAACTTATATATTCCCCGGTGTACATTATGACATTGTTCAATATATATATACGTACAATCGGCCTAGGAAAGAGAAAGTCCTTGTCGCCCGCGTGTGTGTGCGCGCGTCGTAGTACAACACATAACGTTCGGCGCGATCTTACGCAGTTGCATGTCTGCGCGAATCGACAGGAACGAGGCACACTATACCAACAAGCCCTTGCCGCCGCGATTATTCAATCGGCGAGTTTAGCCACTGGAAATTCAGATGTCCTGCGTGTCGTATATACTACGAATTCGCCGGACAAAGATATTATGCGTGTATGTATTTTTTTTCTCTTATTTTGTTATTACAATTTATGGAGTCGAGCCGAGACTGGCTGGATGGATTTACAATTGCGATATAGAGACGTATAAGAGAAATGCTCTTGGCTCGTTTTGAAATGCGCGATTGTGCTAATAAACATCGCGTTTACGCAGTGTGGACGCGTGTAATACACAACACACACACACACACGCTCGTGTATATATAGATTATTCACGCAAGAATGTCGTTTAATGAGTGCATCTTACTTTGCATAAAAACTAGTTCTCGCGCGCGAGTCTTGTGTGTGCGTGTGTGTGTGTGTGTGTGTGTGTGTGTGTGTGTGTGTGTGTGTGTGTGTGTGTGTGTGTGTGTGTGTGTGTGTGTGTGTGTGTGTGTGTGTGTGTGTGTGTGTGTGTGTGTGTGTGTGTGTGTGTGTGTGTGTGTGTGTGTGTGTGTGTGTGTGTGTGTGTGTGTGTGTGTGTGTGTGTGTTTATAGAGCTCGAGTCGCACAGAGGCGTGTACGGGGGTATGTGCACGCGGCGCACTGAATGGAGAAACCACGGATTTTTTCTCTCGCATCGACTTGTTTTTCTTTCTTTTCATAAATTCGCATCGACGCCTCGATTAATTTTTTATTGCCTATGCTACCTGCGCCTTGTTACATGCGCGCGCGCGCTGCATCTGAAGAAAGAGCTCTGTGTTTATTCAAATCGCGCCGCGCGCGCACAGTAAATCACTATCAATTCATAGAATCAATTTAATGTTTGCTTTTTCAATCCGCAATATGAGTTATGGTCTTGCGAGCTGAACTTGAGAGCTTCCAAAGGCTCGTGTTACGCAAGCCCCGTGTATAATAATTATGCAGTCGCGATCGCGCGCGGCGCTTGTAAACACCTCTCGATTGTGTCACGCATCATTGGCATCTGTTCTACCCTTTATTTTATCTTCTCTCTCTCTCTCAAAATGATGACTTCCAAAAGTAGCGCAATAAGTTTGAACTTTTAGCTTTCGGAGTTTCGTAAACAAAAAAAAAAGAAATACATTGAAATGTATATTTTCATTTGTGCAACTGGATAATTTGGCAATCGACGTGCTCGCGAGCGCGTGCGATCGGTTATAGAGTTGTGTCGACTCGTGGGAAAACGACGCGTACGACACACGACGGCGGCGACGGCGTCAGAGCTGGACGCTCTAGAAATTCTAGAAATTATGCTATGCACATACACGCACGCAGGCAAAAAGCCTTTTAATACCATATATCGGGGCTGCCACTATGTCGTATTTGTACTTGCGTACATTTGTGTCCGCGAGGCTGAACGCGCGTGTGTATAGGCACGCACACACATACTACACACACACACACACACACACACACACGCCATAATATAGTCTAGTCTAGTGCGCGGGTAAAAGAGAGCTATAGAGCGGTGGTTGCTGCTGCCGCTAAAAGCGGGGAGGAGGTGGACCGCCGTCGCCTGTGCACACGCCGCCTATAGCGTATGGCGCGAGCCTTGTACCCGCGCGCCAGGCGAAAGTCTCAGGTATATAGGTAGCTGATTGTTGCCAAGAGCGATCAGTTCGTTTGATATTCGTGTGTGAGTTTCCGCCATGAGAGTACAGGTGAGAGAGAAAAACTTTGATACCGAGCATTTTTCGAGTACCCACGTAGAGCGACCCTTGCATTTTTTTAACTTCATGATATTTTTTTTTTATCCGCGCGGTTCCGTGGTGTATTATTATTATTTGCGTTTAACGTTTTTGTGCTGGTTGTATAGTAAATTCTGAAAAGTGTTGCTTGTATGTGAGCCTCGATTAACAAATCAATTGGTTATCGAAGGATAACCATAAGCTGCAAGTGCGTGAGTAAGGCTTGTGTGATTTTTCGATTTTCAAATAATTCGTATGCTGTATATTTTTAATTTTCTTGTATCACTTACGTCGATCGTAACTTACCCCCTAGGAAAACCATTGTGTCATTTTTCAAACTTCTATCTTGCGGTCGTAAAATGTTAACGTGTGATTTTTCAATTAATAACGCGAATAGTACTTCGTAATGATATAAATTAACCTGTCACGCAAAAGACAAATTAACTCTTACATAGTTTTGAAAAATGATGAATAATCCTTTTAAATTCTTACACTAGACAAGTCTAAAAATTTTTCGGTACAAAAGTGACGAACGCGATTAAAATAAACCACCTTTCCCAAACATTACCAAGTACGATCGAGATACCATCAAAAATTCTTTTACCGCAAACAGATATCGATTGTTTTCTGCGTTCTGGTGAGCCTGGCTTTGGCTCGACCAGAGGGCAAGAAGCCCGAGGAGAAGAAGGCGGAGGACAAGAAGGCCGACTCGAAATCGAAGCGCGGTCTCTACGACCTGGGCATTCACGACTTTGACCTGGGCCACAGCAGCTTGGACCTCGGTAGCCACGACTTCGGCGGCCACCATGGCTTGGAGCTGCACGGCAGCCACGGCCACTACGATCACGGCCACATCACCGACGTCACCATCCACAAGGAGGTCAAGGTGGGCGTGCCCGCCCCGTATCCCGTCGAGAAGCAGATCCCCGTGCCATACCCGGTGCACGTGAAGGTACCCGTGGACAACCCGGTGCCCTATCACGTGCCCGCCCCCTACCCGGTGCACATCCAGAAGAACATCCACGTGCCCGTGGAGAAGCTGGTGCACTATCCCGTCCACGTGCCCGTCAACGTGCCCGTCGAGGAGCCCTACCCGGTCCACGTACCCGTCAAGGTGCCCGTGCACGTCGAGAAACAAGTGCCCTACCCCGTGAAGGTGCCGTACGTCGTCAAGGAGCACGTGCCCTACCTCGTCAAGGATCACGGCCATCATCACGGACACGACATCTGGCATTAAATCATCTTGGCTCTCGAGCTTTACTTATTTTTTAATAAATTTGAAACAAAAAAGAAAAAAGAAACACGGGTGTAAATATTTATAATGTGCAGATGAGATTAGCTTCGATTAATATAATATACAATACTTCTTTTTTTTATGTACGCAAATAGCGACGCGCGAGCTTCGTCGAGCCGCGTCACTGGGATCTATCGACTGACCGATAGATCGGTTCAGTGACGAATTGTCGACGCACTTACATTATAGAGCATTATAAGTCCATGATCTGTTTTTCATACATGCCAAATTGTAGATAACACGCTGGATCTGGATCCCTGTTTTGGAACGGTGGGCCATTTCTTCAGCTGTATCCACGTCTCTATAAATACAATTTATTTTTAATAGTAAAAAACAAACAAAAAAATGAAGTTGCGACTAGATTTTTTTTCATCGACGACAACACAATCCTTGACTGAATTTTTTTTTTCGTACAACGATGTAACATTTGACACAAACGAATTATGTAGACTCGGGGTGGTATATAGAGATGACACGTGGTAAGAAAAATTTAATAATTTCTGCCGCAGTCATTAATCGGCGTGACATAAGGTCAGTAATCTTTCACCTCACCGATAGAAAGACGTATAAAGTGTCGTACATACGATATATACGTACACGCGCATGAGAACTTGTTCGTTTATATAACCGATTTGTATATGTATAGTAAATGCAACTCGTGTATCTGTATTTAACCATTAGTTTTTGCCGCGCGTCTCATAGATGCATTAAACTAACGATAAATATCCCGCGCGCGAGCGAGTGAGAGAGCCGCACTTGCACACGAGCTATTTGTGTGCATGTTCCCTATTATAGGAGAGGAGTTCCTTGTTACGCGCGCGCCTTATTACGCCGCAACGTTTATTACATTACCTATTACGCTTGCATTTCGAACATACTCTCTCGCTCTATGTATCGATGTTTGTTTTGTGTATATACCACGGTATACGTGCATTATACGGATATTTATAGATATTATTATATCTAGGATATTTATAGCAAAAAAAAATTCGTAATTGTTCATCTTTCGTAAACATTCGTAATTATCTATACGATGCCGTTTATGGATACTGTACCAGCGAAAGCCGACCGAACCCGCGCCTATATAATGTTTATAATTGATCACTCGACGAATTAACTTCATTGTAAGTTTGTTACGGCGCGCGATGTGCCGCTGTTCTTCATAACATTACGCGCGCCCCCGTGTTCACGAATTTTCCCTCTTTACAATTCCATAAGCGTAACGGGTAAATCAACGAGCTTGATGCACAAGCGCGGGGCTAAATTGATACGATATTCAAAGTACGCGGTAACTATTTTTATTAATTTTTTTTCTGTGTGTGTGCCTTTTCGACGGTAAAAAAGAAAACACTACGCAAGTTTTTCAGTTTGTGCTATAACAACAACACACACAGTGCTGAGAGTCGCGCGAGGGGGGCAACAATACAACAAGCGCGTGCTCAGCTCGCCCGACTGGCACGCATCTGGCGACATCAATCTAAATGGAAATTTGTTAAATTATTCATGAACGAAAGAAAATTTTAATTTTTACTCGCTATATAAATAAGAGCAGCGCGGGGGCGGCGGCGTTTTAATTCGCGATGCCTATATATACGGTACGTACAAAACGTGGCCTAAAGTACACGGAACTTCTAATCTTTATCGCTTTCGGTGCGCAAGAGAATCGTCGAAGTTGTTTTACACGATTTATCAACTCGAACGCGGTGCAAGTACACAACAAAGAATAGCACACACACACACAATGTAGTACAGAGGCACAAAAGACCTCATATCGCCAAGCGCCGAGGAATCGAAGTGAAAAAACAAGGGAGACTCGGCGTAAAAATGCATTGATTAATCAGTCGCCAGCGATCGATGCTTTGCGCGCGAACGACGAATAATTTGCTCGCTCTCGCGCGCGCGCGTGTGTATTATAATGCATACCTATAGGCTGCTGCAGGTATTCGCTGCTGCAGCAGCAGCAGCAGCAATCAAGGACGCCCGATTGAAGTATTATGACAGATCATTTCTCAGCTGCAGCAGGTCTGCATCGTTTATACGAACGCGAGCAAACACTATAGTATACGTATATACTCTCGCTCGCCGGCGTAACCTAGATCTTTGCCATTCACAATATAGCGTCTAATACGCGCAGCGCACGAGGCTCTTTCACAAATATTATTCCGCAACAGATCGCAGCTATACGTACGTGTGTGTGTGTGCGTGTATGCATAACCGGTCGCTCTATATACTCTCTTTAACCTGTAAGCCGTACGTAGTATTACGCTGCACGAACGCACACCCTTTTTATTTCTTGCGCAATGCAGGCACATTCACCGGAAATGTGCTTATATACGCGCCGCTTGCCCGTTTGTTTCTCTCTCTCTCTCTCTCTCTCTATGTCTCTCTATATCTCGCTTTTTTCTTTTCTGCGTTTTTTTTCTCCTTGCCTCTTTTTCTACTCCGTGACACTGCAGACTGTTCAATGCTAGCGTAAATCAGATATTACACGCGATCGAACCGTACTATATAGCTTCGACGCTTGGAATCGCTGTGTCTTTTTATTTTCTTCTCTTTTTTTTTCGTTGTACTCGCTTGCCCAGAGAATTCATACGATACGTGCCGCTTCTGATACGTTATTATATTGTTCGACTCGTTATACGTACCGATAATTGATCGTTATAATTTATTTACGATGGCAAAATTATGAATGTACTTCGGAGCGTTTTTCATTCAGTGGGTGGCTGCAATTAGCGTAGATATATATATACCGACCCAAGAAAAGAACGTACATAAATCCTTTCGTCGCTCGGCAACTATATTACTACGCGCCTTCTCTATATACGGCTTTTGAACTCTTGGGGTGGCGCGGCGACGTAGTCGTTGTCGTCGTCGTTTTCTTTGCGTTCCTTATATACCTACGTGTAACTCACGCTCCGAAAACTTTTACGTACACATGCACGCGCGTGGCGCCATACACATACACATGCCATATACTCGCTGCAGAGCAGCAGCAGCAGCAGATCGCAGCGTGACGAGCAGAGATTTTCCAAAGAGCGAACTTTCGGGAGAGATGCCCTTCAAGAGTCGGAGGCATTATTCTGCGAGGCTGAGAATTCTAGGGCGATAAAACTCTTGCTCCCCGAGCTACTACTACTACTACTACTACTACTACTGCTTCTGCACCTAGAGCGTAATGGCCAACGCCGACGCGTTCGAGTCCGTGTTATTATGTAGAGACGTGTCGAGAGAGAGAAATGGAAAAAGGAAAGTAAGAAGAAAAAAATTTCCAATTTATAAAAATAAAAGTGAGCATATCTAGTGCTTAACACTCGTACGAACGTTTTGTAGAATTCTCGATTTCTAGTGTAGTAGTTTTATTTGATAGTGGCACCATTAGTACCAACGTAAGAGTACTTACGTTTTTGAATCGGTAAAAAAAACCTGCCATATGGAATTTATTCATACATTTTCCTTTTTTGCATTATCGATTTGCAACGAATATCGGCATTGCGCTTTCGGCTTTTGGAATGGAATCGCACGTACATCCCGATCAATTAATTGAGGTATAAAAAACGTGTATTACCCCAAGATATATAGATACATTTTGTATGCGCGGGAAAATCGAGGCAAAGTGTACATAGAGGGTATATGAGAAAGAGAGAATGGCTGGAGGAACATCGAGGGGTCGAGATGTGGGAGGCATTAGCGTTAGCTGCGTACACGTCTACTATGGGGGTAATCAAGTAATTTATGCACTCGCGCTCAGGCCATTAACGGCTAACCCAAAAACATCGGGAGGAACGAGGCGGCGGCGGCAATATCGAGCTGTTTCTGATGTTACTCGCTGTGCAGTGCTGCGGCGCTATGCTGTGTGCGTATATATATACACCAGCGCTCACACCCTGCACGCGTGCACCGATTAACGCGAGGATGAAGCGCATGGCACATACGGAACACGATATACACAACACACCGTGCAAATCTCGACTAGCTCGAAGCACCCCGATTTTATGTCGGTTCTCTCGGAGCCAATTTTGCTATATATGGTCGCGTTATTTACGCAAGTTCTTATCGAGTGCACTGAAAGTCTCTTTGATGCCTAATAGTTCTATAAAGCCGATAGCCTCGTGTTGCATCGATCACACATGCACTCGAAAAGATTTTCAATGTTTTCAGATTGCTTGAACTTAGATATACTCACCGGAGAAACGACTTTTATTAATGAGAAATAAACGTAGTGATGGTGGGCAGACTCATGCTCGAGAAAGTTTTCACCCATGTGGCGAACATCCTCCATTACGATGTCTCCTGGCGCGCGACGAAATCTAATACGCAATATACTTATGAAAAAAAAATTATTCGTCGCACGCGTGCGTGCAAGGATGCGTTTTCGCATACGTTGTTTCTTAAAAAGTCACACAACTTATAATGTGCTTTGTAATCATCGTGCTGCACCGAGGTGTAAAATTTTGAAATTCGCCCTCTCTCCGCGGTAAATATTTCACTTTCCACGTCTCTTGCACGCACGCGTGTTGCTGCCACACTATAATTTAGGCATTCGACGCGCAAGATGAAAGAGATTCTCACACTCGCGAGCAACCAACTACACTGTTCGGTGATGCGTTTAAGTAATAACAATTATTTTTGATGAATGCACTCTTGAAAAAATGATGGCGTGATCGTGTCATCGAAAAAAAAACCAAATGCGCGTTCAACAATGATATGTATACATAGATACAAAACAGTACAATATAAGAAAGAGTTGAACTGATTATTGAATTGAATACAAAACCGGGTTAATACTAGGGTTTACGTACAACGAAAGTCACGAAAACATGAATTAAAGTTTGAAATATTTTATTGTTCTGAAAATTGAATGATATTCATGTGAGAGATTTCCAAAATGACATATTGTACTCATGTGAGTGTAAAAGTAAAGATTCCGATGAGTCCACATATGTCTTGGAACAAATCTCCTGCTCCTATGGTTTGATGCAATTATGTACGTTCATAAGTCTTTTGAAGTTACCCTTTTTTCCAAATGATTTATGACAAATTTCACACTTGAAGGCTTTCTTACAATCGTGCACTGCATTTAAGTGCCTTTTGTGGTGACAATTTTGTCCAAATGACTTATGACAAATATCACATTCGAAGGGTTTTACGTTATTATGTACTAAATCTATGTGATCGTTGAGGTAATGTTTTCGACTAAATAATTTGTGACAAATATCACATTCAAAGGGTTTGATGCGATCATGTACTGTTATTATGTGTTTTTTGAGTTTACCTTTTTCTCCAAATGATTTGTGACAAATCTCACACTGGAAGGGTTTGCTATGATAATGTACTGTATTTGTGTGAGATTTAAGGTTACTTTTTTGTCCAAAAGATTTATGACAAATATCACATTCGAAGGGTTTTACGTTATTATGTACTAAATTTATGTGATCGCTGAGGCAATGTTTTCGACTAAATGATTTGTGACAAACCTCACATTCAAAATATTTACTCAGATCATGTACTGCGTTTATGTGAGTTTTGGTTTGATTTTCGTTTTCTACTTTTAAAATAGGAAGGCAATTTTTATGCTCATATTTGCAAACGGTTGTCGATGAAGGCTTTAGTTCTAGTTTGACATATTTGCACTCCAAATCAATGAATATTCTTTCATCTAACTCTTTTTGTAACAACATAACTTCATTCATGTGATTTTCCTGAAACAGAAAGTGTGGAACAGTTTTCGATAATGAAAAAAACAGAACATTAATCAAATTATGGAACTCACCGATGATTTATAAAACGTGAATGTTTCAACGTGTTTGCCTTCGCAAGAGTCCACCGGATCTGTCCAAGAATCGTTCGGCTCCTGCTTTATCCTGAAGAATAATTCAATTTGATAACGCAATGGCTTAAAAAATACTAATGACGTGCAAAAAATATTCATACCCAACTATGTTCGCGCAGTTTTCCATCTCTCGCTCGATAATAAAATTTTCACTTTACACACTGAGAAAGTATTCGAGGTTATGAATCTAGAGTAGCCAACACTGTTTTTCGATTTCACCTATGTATACACTTTTGCTGATATGATTTGTAAACAACTCGCTCGCTCGAGGAATTTCGCTCTTCGCTAGCGACTGAACGAACTACTCGTGCATGAGCGAGATGATCTCGCGTTTGTGATAGCTCCTTGAAGATACTTACCCCCTCTACCGTCGACTTGCTATACGCAGTAAAGCAAGCTGTGATGCGTGTGTCCAGTATTCGCATTTTATCAAATCTACAACAAAATTGGCGTTTGCATATACTTCAGACTCTTGGCGTTTTCGCGTTACTGCTGTAAGATTCGAGTTCACATCTAACGTACACCATACGATATAATGGTTCGCGCTGAATTAAGCTCGTATCCGGGGCAGGGCGAGACGATACATTTTATGCAGCTTCGCTCGGTACGTATCTTTATCTCTGTAAAGCTATGAGATATATGAAATACGAGTATAATAGGCATACCTCCTGTACTATTGTCATCTGCGTAGGACTTGGATCGGGCAACGCTCATGTGCATAAAGCGCGGCCTGTACGCGACGTCACATAGTCGCCTTCGAATCTCTCCTATAGCTGGGCGCGTGTTATTATAGATTAAAACTTATACGCGACGCGCCACGGAGTCATTTATTTTTCAAGCTCCCGCCTCGAGCTGCAGACGCGAAGGATGTGTATAAGTATACCGTACGTACGATATCCGAGCGAGAGGAGAGGTGAAATACGCTTCTATATACTGTCTGCTCGCGCGCGCGTTATATACGGAGGGGGATGGCAAATAAACGATATGTTGAAGCTATTTCCACGTAACGATTTAATGAAATGCCGTGGAGTACGACGTGCAGCAGAGGAGCCTTGCACTACACTCGGCATACTTGCAGCTGTTTGACGATGGTCTTGCGTGTACGATGACTCGCTCGAGCTCGAGCTCGTTTCTCTCTCTCTCTGTGTCTGACGATGCGGGGGCTTCGATGCGATTGTTATATCTTGGCAAATAGTCGTACATAAGCCGGCATATGTGGAATCGGTAATCGAAAGATTAAAACCGGAATTCAATTGAAAAACGTATGTAGTACGGATCTTGGCCTCGAGCGTCATTTTACTGCCCTACAATAACTCGAGTATTATATATACGCGAGCGTCGCAGGTGGAGCCGCTTTATAAAATATATACGAGAGATAAAAAGCTCGTATTACAAATCGGCGCTTCGCGCAGAGAAGTAACTGCAGGACAAGTATAAAAAAAAAGCTTCTCTCGGGGCGCGTTGCGTAATATTTCCGTACTTTAATTCTTCACCCTTTTTTTCCGCGTTTATCTTTCGACCGCGTTTTTCCTCCCTTCTCGGGGATCTCTTATACGAGCCCGTGGAGCAGCAGCCCTGCGAGTGCTTATACTTGGTTATTTCTACTGACGATCCTTGTGAGCGTTTCAGCCACGGCGAACGACGCATAATTAAGTGTGAGACGGGATAAATTTAACGTAATTGAAAAAACGTCTCATTTAGTCGAAAATTCGATATCTAATTTTAATTTATCTGCGGCGCGAAGAAGTTTTACGTATAGATATATACAGTCGCTGCTCGTTCTTGCTACACACGAGTGTAACGAGATTAAAGTTCGGGCGCAAGGCCCAAGGGTTCGAAAAGGCACGAGAGAAGAGGCGGCTCACGGCGCACACGAGGTAGTGCGTTGGTAATCAGTAATTATTCTATTAACTACCAGCGAGGACGACGATGGCGATGGCACACCATGGAACATCGAAACCGTACCTGGCAACGAAAGAGAAGTGAGAGAGAGAGAGAGAGAAAGATGATGTCGTCTCTCAGTGCTGTCTAAACATTGCCAAGCGAGAGCATAACTATAGCTACGAAACGAGGTTAGCCTCTCTCTAATAGCATCTCTCACTCGGCCACTCACTCTCTCTCTCTCTCTCTCTCTCTCTCTCTCCGGCTCACTTTGTGCACATTTATGCTATTTATCATTCGTCGGGTCCTTTGGTCGCTCTTCTCTCTTCGCTGCAGTTATATATAATATACTCTTTCGTTTCTCCTCCCCCCTGGCGCGCAGACGAGCCCCAGAGACATTCTCGTATTATTATGATTCCCGTGCGCGCGCAGCAACTCTCTCTCTCTCCTTTTATAATTGCATTAATTTGCTTGCGTGTACGCCATTGCCGCGTAATCATACATTCATTGTATTTTATTGTTTAATTGTAGCGATTGTTTAATTTTGGAGACACAGACGTATCGTAACAGTTACCCGATTCAGTTTTGCAGCTGTAAAATCGTCTGTTAACGTTGGTGAAGTGTTTTAAAGACTGCACTTCGCGCTCTGCGGCGGTGCGCACTGGGACGAGGCGGACACGAAAGAAAAGCAGCACTTCGAAGGCTACTCACGCTCTTTGGTCTCGAGAAAATTTAATAACCCCGCGTGGAGTTGCCACCTTTTACCTACGCGTTCGAGATTGGGATTACAATTGGCGCTATATAGTAGAGAATGTAGAGCGCGTCGTCGCGTCGTCGCGTCGTCGCAGCTTTTATACATACACGCGCAGCGCACAGAGGCCATGGGCCGCCGTCGAAGACGCGCGTGCAGATTTCCTCGGGGAGCAGTTCGCGCACGGCTTCGAACTTTTAAAACTGTTGCTTATGTGGGCGCTGCTACCGTTGCGTCGAGTAGTTGTTATGAAAAGTTCGGGGTTAACCTTTGACTTAGTTAATGTGCTTCAACATTGTCGACGTGGCTTGTTTGATTTTGCCTCTCTCGAGTTTAATTTCCCTCGCTCATTCTCGCGCCCCTTTCTTCCTACGCTATCGGACGATGTCGTTAAAATTAGCATCGTTGGTATAAATTATTTTTTGTTGAAATATTAATTTCGTATTTGTTTTACAACTTGCGTTAATTTTCACGGCAAATGTCAAAATGCAACAATTGAAAAAAATAATATGTAAAATGCTACAATTTTGAAAAATGAAGCCGCTTAAAACGGCTTCTGATTGGTCGGGCTACTTTTGTCTTGAACGAAATAAGATTGAAAAATGCCATCAAATTAAAGGGTTAATGTTTTATTAGCTTGCAATTAAGAGCTTGCTTCTTTTTTCTTCATTTTTTTTATATTTAAACTTACATTACTTTTACATTTAAACTTACATTATTGTTTTTTCAATAATGAGATAATATTTGAGGATATCATGTCATTATGATAAATATCATTTTTTCAATTAGTTTTTTAGATTACACTTTGGCTAGAATTTCTTTCCGCTTATACTGCAAGCATGAGTGATGCATTTATGTACTGTCTCTGTGTGCTTTTTCAAGTTACTCTTTTGTTTAATGACTTTCCACTTGTATCACATGTATCAGTGAGATAATTATGCACCTTATTGATGTGGTTTTTGAGATAATTTTTTCGTGTGAGAATTTATCGGCATATCTTGAAATCATTTGTAACACCATTATACGTCAATGTGTGTTTTGAGATTACATTTTAACTAACATTTCATGCTGCTAATATCACACGCATGTTTAATAATATTATGTACTGAAGCAATGTGAGCTTTGGGATGAGATTATTTTAAAAACGTCTTGCCGCATTTATGACTTTTTGATACCATTATGAACTGAATCAATGTGTTTTTTGAGATTACTTTTTTGTGAAAATTTCTTGCCGCAAATATCACACGCATGTGTGATACCAATGTGTATTGTATCCATGTGAGCTTTAAGATTATATTTGTATGAAAATTTCTTGCCGCAAATATCACACGCATGTGTGATACCAATGTGTATTGTATCCATGTGAGCTATAAGATTATATTTGTATGAAAATGTCTTTCCACAAATGTCACATGTAGGTGTGATACCATTATGCACTGAATCAATGTGTTTTTTGAAATTACGTTTGTGTGAAAATGTCTTTCCACAAATATCACATGTACTTGTGATGCCATTGTGCACTGAATCAATGTGTTTTTTGAAATTACTTTTGTGTGAAAATGTCTTGCCGCATTTAAGACACGTATGTTTTATACCATAATGCACTGAATCAATGTGTTTTTTGAGATTACCTTTTAGTGAAAATGTATTGCCGCATGTATCGCATGAGCGGATTGTATCATTATGCCCAGCACTAATGTGTGTTTTGAGGTTAGGTTTTATGTTACTCTTCTTCTTAATATTCTTATTTTTCTTTTGTTGAACTTCACTGTCTAAATTCAATTTTAATTGTTCTGCGTTGTCAGTAAAAAATTCTTGTTTCTCTTCGTTTGCAGGTTCCATTTTAATAATGTTTTGGCCCTTATAAACGTCGTCACCTTTTACATTCTGCAATTGATTTGGAGAATAATTTTCACCTTTTTTAACTATGAATGAATCAATTTTGGGCTTGGCGTCTTCACATTCAAAAACAATTTCCATTTCGTTGCTGAGTTCAGTTTCTTGATTTCCGTCACATTTTCGAAACTCATGGGTCTGTCGAAAAATTAAACCTGCGTGAGAATTTTTTAAAAAGAAACCACTACAATGAAATTCACATATAACTTACTAAATTTTCTCGTAAAATTGGTAAGAGTTGAACGTTTATGAAATTGGATTTCTCGGCATTCACTTCACAATTATTTTCACTAGTCGAGATATCAGAAGGTTCTTCTTTTACTCTAAAATAACCTCAAAAAGTTCAAGTAATTTGTTATTATATTTTTATGATGTCATTCTCATAAAATTAAAATTACCTGACAGCACAGTTGAATGAACTACTGGAGTCCATATCGATCACTTAAAAATCCGTCAGCAATTATGTTTCCTATCTATAATCGAGCTACCTTCGCGGAAAAACTGGCGAATGGTGCAGTGCTCGTTCTGTTGTTCACGTTGTGCCGGGGAATACATGACTTCTGCGTGTATTGCGCGACACGATGTTTTGTCCTGCATACCACATTAACTACATGCAGGGATGTGTATGAAGCAAAACGAAGTCATTATGATCATATCATTGAAGAAACGGCATTAGGCATCTCAAGTTTAACGAACGGTAAACACTTGACCATCATCGATTCATTTGTATATCAGTGAATGGAAAAGTAAAATATAAATAATTAATTCCACAGCGGGCAAAGGGCACAAAGCTAGTCCTTTGAATTCTCGTAATTAATCGAAATGTATGGATTAAGGTGATAATCATGAAGTGTATATTTTGCAGGATAACTGGTATATTTTTAATCCAGTTTTCGGACTCTTAAATCTAGCTCACTTTCACCCGACATTCTTCCGAGTTTTTTTTTATTCGCGTGACGGTATTTTCTGCCGGTGCGTACATATAGTAATTACGGCGATACAAAATGTTACGTTTTACAAATTATAAGCACTATTTTTGCCAATAGTATAATAATTGCCATTTATCCTTACGCAACAATTTTTTCATAAATCCATCAAAATTATAACGTAATTGTCGTCGTAATTATTTTATTTTAAATTAAAAATAGTTTATGGGATCATTAATATTTATTACGAATTCATCCAATGATATATATTCGTTACGTATCTCTCTACATCAGATTTATCTAATACTCAAATTTTAATGACGATGATAATTTTATTTTGCAACCGTCCCGTTACGTTATGTAGCACTCGCGAATCGAGCTCCAAATAATTTTCATTCGGGCTGTCGATGCTCGAAATCCTCCGCGTCTAATTTTTATCTGGGTCATAATAACTATACTACCATCTGCGCATTAATTTTGAATAAAGACATCGGAGTAAAAAGCCGCAGTATATATAATTCTCGCGCGTCGCGCACTCTGTGCCTCGGTGAATGGCACAAGAGGCACTCGGGGGGGCCTCTGGCACATAAACCATATCTACGTATATGTATAATACGCACACTACTACGAGCTCTCTCTCTCTCTCTCGCACTAGAGACATCCGAGCTCGTGTGCGACGACGGCGGCGGCGGCAGCGCTTGGTCATTGTTCGAAGCCCATATAGCTTTCTCAGGCTTGCACACGTATAGATATAGTACACTGTCACTTGTCTCTCTCTCTCTCTCTCTCTCTCTCTCGCTAACACCCCTCTTCCGTCCTAACGCCTCCCCCAAAAGCGCGCGTTGACGTCCGTGAAGAAGCACTAGGCTAATTAACGTCGAGGCGTTAATTAATATTAGCCTCGCGTGCGCGCTATTCCACATCCTCGCCACTCCGAGACTCCCACACGTAGTATACGTACGTATGCATACCGCGTGAAGAGAAAGAGAGAGAGAGGAGGAAGCAGCAGCACCATATAATGCTGAGAAGCTTCGCGCGGGCTATGCGCACGTTTCGCGAGAGCCGCACGCTTGATATGCACCTCGATCCTGCGCCATCGCACACAACACGGCCACGAGGAGAGCAGAGCTTGCCCTAGGCGCTGTATTCTATCTCTGTCCTTCTCTCTCCTACTCTCTCTCTCTCTTTTATAAACCTAATTCTCAAAGTGTAAGATAATGCCCACTTTGCAAGCCACGGATTATTAATATTATCATTATTATTCGCCCTCACCTCGACAAGATTGAATATCGATCGGGAGGGTTCTTGACTCGCCTCGGCCATCGTCGTCGTGATCGTGTCCTTTTGTTTTGCCAGGCGCTTTTCGTAAAAATCATTTCCTCTTCGCGTGTTTGCGCACTCATCGAGATAATCCGACGCAACAACAAAACTTATGTTCGATGTGCCTTAAATTCGGGCGTGCTAATTCCCGAACACGCCGTATCCTATACGCGTTATATGTTTGTGTGTGTGTGGGTGTGTGTATACATGGAAAACTTTTTCTTGTCTTCGGCGTTTCGAGAAAAATAACATACAGGATAAAGCGAAGTTGAGCAATGCGCGTGCAAAGCTTTTAACAAAAAGATAACGTCGAGACGTCCATGCGCGCCGCCTTACATATATAGCGAGGCTGCTATATATATACGCGCGAGCGAGTCTCGGGCAATAAAAGTCCTTTTGGTTAGATGCAAGAACGTCTACTGGCTCGGCTTGGTCTTATATGCGTATAGATATATACACGCCACCATCATCTCTTTTCCCTCCTCCCGTTTCTTCTGTTTTGTTTCCCAATACTTTTCTTCCTCGAGGATCTCTACGTTATATACTTGCGCGCGCGGGGGCCATTTCCAGCGAGGCGCCAAGTAAGATTAAAGAAAAACTTTAATGGTTCACTCAATGCGACTTGCCTGGCTGAAATCATCGATTTCTTCGATTTCAAAATATATCTCTAATTCGTGGTCTCGGACAATGCGTACGAAACAAGATGTTAATTTAACGAACCCGTACTTTTTTTTGTTATCTTTCACCATTCAAAGTTTTCCGTCAACTTTTTATTTGATCTCGTATATTATTCACTGTTAGAAGTTGTCGCACGATGCAAATAATGCGGAGAAAATCAAAATGTCAAATATTCCGACAACGGTTGCGGAAAGTTTCAAAAAAGCAGTTTTGTGTATAGTAAGAACAAAAACTCGTCAATTTGCTTGACTCGTTTCCGGTTCAAAGTTTGCTTAATTGCTTCCAACTATTTTCAGCTCCTATGAGCGCAAAAAATCTCGGGATATGCTCGGGCGTAACTTGCAAAGTGCGAAAAGATTTATCCATGTAATCAGGCTCGAGGCAAAGAGTAGCGTCTGATAATGTCATTATTTTGCCCAAGGGTGAGGGCGGCGTTGGGTGGGTGGTCTCATCGCGGAAACTAGAGGAGTCTCGCTCATAGCTGGTGCTCGTTATCGCCCGAGACGAAAGTCATTACTTCAGCTCAGGCGAAAAATCAACTTCGGAAAGACGTTCAATTATTTCTGTATGCAAATAAACACCGAAAGTACACTCGCATCCGCGTTTAAGTTTTTAAACTTATTTTATATTATTAATAATAAGAAACTTTACCGTGCTTATATTTTAACTAGGGGAAGTTTCAATTTCCAGCAAAAATAAAGAAAACAGATGTCTTATTGAAGCAACATTATGTAGAGAGTATTAAATAAGTCCAAACATTCAAATCGAATTTTTAAAGGTCTTTTTCGTTGGAAAAGTATTGGTTGAGGAGTGCTATCGTCTAGGTGTGAACAAAATTGACTGGGAAAGATCGGAAGTATCGACCAGTGCTGTCCCGCACTTTAGGAAAAAAAGGTTTCACCCACTTGATAGCAAAAACAATTTTCGTCTAAAAAGTGTTTAAGGTCGTTTGTCGAATGATAATGAAATAAAAATGCCCAGCAGTTCATTATTTTAATGATGCAGCCCAATGATATCATACTACGTAAATGTTTTCTAAATTGCTTGTCCGTTACAACGAAATTTATGAATTATGGAAAATAATTTGAATAGTGTCTAGTTTTTGACAATTCTAAATTAAGGAAAGAATATTATTCATATTAAAGGTGCATTCATGGAACACTTAACAACATCAAAAAGTAATTTTGACGGTAAGGGAAATGCTGGAGAGGTCGTCGCATGGGTAAGTAGGCAAACTATATATTTTTCAAAATCAATATATTTTGTATATTTGTATCGATATATTTTGCGCTATTACCTAATTGCACGCATTGTGTAATTTTTGACGTGCATTCGCTAAGAAAATCAAATCTTCTGAAGAACGGCAGGTACGTTTTAAGAATTCTTTCGTTAAAATTATTTTATGTTTATAAATTACATTTTTCTTATTATTATGAATTAGTAATGATATACATTCTTCTGTAACAAAAAGGTAAGAGATATTTAATAAATAAAATATTTAAGTGAAATAAAAATTATAGAATTGTTACTGTGCCCATTTGCACCTAGAATTGCCACTTTATCTCTAAATGACGTGATGCGAATTGGTAATTATATTCTCCCAACATATAATTTATTATAAAGTTGTATCCCTAATATTTGTGATCGCTATTGACGGACAGATTCTGATACGGATGGAGATACTTAATCGACTCATGCTAAAAATCAAGTTTTTTTATAAAGTCACATTGTAGAGCCCATTTTTTGAGTCACCTTAAAGTTATATATCATTCATTTTTAGTATTTCCCAATTTTCAAGACTCAAGAGAAAATCTTTCATATCCGGTACGAGTTCCCGATGCGTAAAAAATTTCTATCTAAAAAAAACATTAATGAACCCATCGGCTTCAAGCTTCCAAGTTAATCACTAGATGTCATAATCGATTCCGAACGTAAAAAAGTTTTTTACATATATTATATCATAAAACGAATTGGTTGAAGGAAATTGTCTCTTTCTGAGGGATTTGACTTTAAAATATTTATTTTTAAGCTCATATACGGACCACTTATCATGTAGGGATAATAAGTATACTGACACTATTGATCCAGACACGAATTTTGGTGAACGCAGAATTCCTGTTCCCTAAAGTTTAATGTAGATCTACCTTTATCTAAAATTCCTTAATTCAAAAGTGTTACAAAATATGTGTAGGCTATACCGGTATACAGTCCCTTAATGAATGTTGAAAGTATATTATTTAATATGAAATTCAAATACATTGTCGTGATTTTTCATCTGTGTTATTATTTTTCAATCAACTTTTAATTACCGTCTGTTCAAAAAAATTGATATGAGAAAAAATTGTTGAAAGTAAAAAAAAATAGTAAGTGCAGATCAGATACATTGTACCCAATTTTTATAATATTTATAATTATAAATACTAAGCCAACGAACACTAAGACGAGCGTGATAACAGTTGAAACAAAAAATTGTTTTTTTGATTAATCTTTTCAGGTTAAAACGAAATAAGTAATATTTTATCAAAATAAATCACATGGTTTCATCAAAAATGAATATTCGATCAGTATCCAATCTAGCAACTGCACCACTAAACTGAATGCTAATTACCAATCACCAAGCCAGAAAAGATACGATACTTTTTAGTTCATCATCGGATAATATTAAGGTAGCTTTATTATTGCATTAAATATTTATGAAGATTATTACAATATTTTTCTCGTTATACACATTTGAACATTTGAAAAAATAACCTCCTATCAAATTTGAAGTTTTATTACACAACCCATCTTTACAAGAATTGTATTTATTATCGATTGTTTCACTGTGAAAATCGCGCACAGACGCGCAGAAAAAAAATTGTAAATTTATCGTACGTTCCCCATGTCTCTATATATAAATGGAAGCCGTGCATGGAAGTGAAATCCGATCCTCCGCGCCAAGCGCATATATACCCGTGTAGTCCGAGGCTCTGATTAAGCCATCCAACATTAATTTGCATCGGTGGAAAGGAAATTTATGCGGTCCCATGATAATCCTTGCGCGAACGCCGGCCGGGGGTCGGAGGGGGGCAACTATAGCTCATCATTAGTCGCGGCAACGCACGGCGCACGAGCTTCTCCATGAACACGGCTGTGTATATGTGTGGGTGTGTGTACGCGAAGCAAACGAGCTTCGCGGGGAATCGAACACGAGCAAGCCAAACCAACCAACCAACAAACAAACAAACAGTCTAGTTTTAGCTCGAAGGTCTTCGTCTTTTCGCTGTACGCATAAATCGTTCTGGGGTTATGCCACCAGCACTACCAGCAGCAGCAACCCTGTATACAACTACAGACGATGCGCGAGCGCTCGGAGAAATTTGCAACTTTTAAGGCATTTGTCATGCTTGGCCTCTCGCGTCGTCTTCGTCGAATATATTCGCCTCGAATATAATCATAACTCTCTCTCTCTCTCTCTCTCTCTCTCTCCCCGACGAGATACTTTTTGAAATCTTCTTCCAAAACCCCAACTCACATTTATTCTCTGGAAATTAGTTGAGAAATACGAGTGCACGCATCAAGTATCCACCGCGCATGTATCACAGCGCGGTACACTGTGCAAATGCAACGTCTGGATAGGCGGAATACGCAAAACTTATATTTTCTTGTATATATGTGCTATATATGCATGCCTCGAGGGCTGTTAACTCGCGGAAGCTCCATGTTACTGCTTCTTATTTGGGATTTCTCAGAGTGCGTTGTAGCTCGTCACGCGAAGGGTTGTTGCAAGTGCGTACGTAAAGCTCGGACGACGTCGCAGCAACATCTGTAATCGTAAAGTAGACACCGATGTCTTCGACGCCTCGTTTATCGAGCACCATCTCGAATTTAACGTTAGAATCGATGGCGCAGCGTTAAATAACGCAGACGCTATTTTATCGAAAAAAATAAAAAGAGAACGCGGAAAAGAGATCGAGCAGACCTGATGAGGCATATTCTAATTAATTTGCAGTCCACGCGACAGTCACGCGAAACACTCGGACTCTTTCTCTTTTTTTTTTCTTTACTATTTCTTGACACTGATACAAAGTCTCGAGTACTTATAGTGCACTTACATCTTTCACTTGTTCTTCGCTAGGCGAGCTAGTTTCTCTCTCTCTCTCTCTCTCTCTCTCTCTCTCTCTCTCTCTCTGTGTTTCTCTCGACGCATAAAAGAACTCGAGAAAAAAAAGTAGACTTTTAATTTCCCGCGCCGCACGCGCCGGAGCTCTTGGCCCCGGCATTTTCTTCGTTGTGCTTCCTCACTTCTGCTTTCTTCGTCTTGGCCAACACCGACGTTGTAGTCACTGTCTGGGCGAGAAGTTGACGACGACGACGAAAAGAGAAGGCGGAGGCGCAAAGGAAAGGAAAAAACCGTTTTGCCAAGAAATTGACGCTCCCGGCGCAAGCGTAGAGCGATATATATATGATCTACCTCACACGATCGCTTTGCAGAGCGAAGAAGCCGACTGGTTGCACATTTCTAATTACTTTGGCTTCTCTCTCGTATACACCTATATCTATCGATCGCGTCTCGGGAGATTTTACGCTCGTAATATGTCGCGCTTCTCCACGTATATAAAGTTTAAAGTTTGATTGCCCACGTGGTCAATGTGTGCCACCCGCACGATATAGTTTTTCGAGAATAATTTTAATATTACCGCCAGGCTACACGAACTATGTATAACGCGCGGATTCACTTGCTGCGCGTGCCCATTGTGATATTCGTTCGAGCGCAGTATATAACGATCGTTATGTTTTGAAAGTCGAGTCGAGAGTGCGGTCACTGCAGCGCGCGCCGCGCGAGTTGGGAAACACCGAGTCGCACTCTATAATTAATCCGTATTAAACGCCGCGCGGCGCGGCGCGTACATATATATTCTGCAAACTTAGACCACCATTAAAGTATACATCCACAGGCATACGTATATTTTGCACAGCGTACGGTCATGTATAAGCGAGAGTCAGAGTCCCCACTGCGGTTATACTGGTACTATTGGCCGAGAGCTTTCAAATGGCTCGCGAGAAATTCCCTCAAGTTAATATCACACCTGCAACGCGCGTGTGTCTTGTTAACTTCGACTCTCTGCTCCTGAATAATTAATCGCCGAATTCTGTCAATCAAAGAACGCGCGGTGAACGAGGTGGACGCAGCTGCGCATATTTACTTTCGTTGCGCGTGACTTTGACGTAGATGAAAAAGTCACGACGCTGGTCGAATCACTTGATAAACGCGCACGCGTACATAGCTCCATACAAACACGAGAGATTTTCTTGCAGTTGTGGGTTCTATTCAATTAATCCGGGCATCGTATCTATGCGTGTGTGTGTGTTTGTACGGGTATATAAGCGCACGAAAACGCAAGCACCCTCGACGTTCCTTTAATGTATTCGCTCGCGTCTATGCGTATACGTATATATATAGGTCCATGCGCACATACGTTCAGGAGTGCAGCATAGCTTCAAGAGAGAGAGAGAGAGACAGGTAAAGCATGTGGCATTGGCAACAAACTTGGTCCGAGATTAGCCACTCCGACTAACCCTACGCTGCGGTGGTGTGCTGCTGCTTCTCCTCGGTGTGCTTCTCGCTCAAGTTAACCCATTAGCATAGGATATGTGCTGCAGCACACAATATACACTCTTAACTGAACGTTGCTGCTGCTGCCGCTGTGTGGGTGTCTATGTGTGTATAATACGCGCAAAGTTTCGACTTTGAGCCACGTGCTACGTGTTATGAGCGCCGCCGCCACTATTGCCAGCCAAGATGTAGCTATTATGAGCTTATACAACGGTGCGGCCATTCGATCGGCTTTTACTACCTGCGAATGTTGCTCTCCGCATATATGGCTAATGCTCGGCATTGATATTATCACAATGCATCGACGCCGTATAGCGCGTGCGACTGCCCTTTCGTTCGAAACGAGATTTTCTCTATACATATAATAGTTTTCAGAAATAATTTTTTTTTTTCCAAGAAGGATTATTTGTAAAACCCAAAAGGCATTAGATTTCAGGAATCATTTCTCGATGCATATCTCATCCGCGAGATTATTTTCTCGGAGTCGTTCAGGTTTCCGCAGCTTCAACCGACCCTTACATTGCACACATAAAAAATAATCTCACATACGGTTGAACATTTGCATAGGTAGCTTATGCGAAGATTTGTCTAGACGCTATGTTCGCTGCCTTATACGCCCCCTTCCCTGGCGCGAATTTTTACCGCTCGCTGCGATCCCGAAGGGCTTACGCTTCGGGGAGTATTCACCGCGCGAGCACGAGAGGTAAAACAAACGTATGGGACGTCTGGGGGCATGGAGAATTCAGCTTATGAGGCTCCTTTAACCCGGCTTTTTAGAGCTTCTTCTGAGCCGAACGATTACGCTTATTACGCCCGAGCATGTGCCTCGTGCGTGACGACGACGACCGCGCTTGCGCTATTTATTCTTTTTACTCGCTCCCTATCTATTTCTTGTTTTGCCCTATGAACCCAAAGCTGAAAACTCAGAGTTGAATTAACGGTGCGCGTAAAAAAATGTTAAATAAGAGCTTAAAGTAGCCGTACTTTTTCTCAATTTGTCAATTCTTTCGAATTTTCGATATTTTGGAATTATGCCAAAACTTTATCTTCTGTAATGCATACGTTTTTACCTACAAAGTGGCGATTTATTTCCTCCCTTTGCCCTAGAACGTATGCGGTTGAAAATACATCATCTTTAAGATTAATAATATTTCTAAATGATTACTGTGAGAAAACAACCCTTTACATCGTGAGACATTTTAATTAAATAAAAATCGACTGTGGTGACCATTTTTTATTTAAAAATTTAACAATTCCGAGGGTATGGTTTCACTACCTTCGCATTCCGTAATTAAATCGATAGCGAGTACAAAAATAAACTTATGAAGATTGAAACTGACAGACAAGTCTGAGCAAAACTTTAAATGGAATGGCAGAGTGATAGGTATTATATATGATGCAGTCAAAAATAAAACCACCATCGTTGAATGTATACCGCTAATCTAACTGTAAGGTAGACATTTAATTGACATTGATTTTAAAATTAATAAAAATTGCCTTTGTAGAAATTTAAAACTCATTACATTCACCGACAAAAGAAGTATTTCTATACATTCATCTTTGGTTGTCTTAATTCACGTGTCAATACTCAATGTAAATAATGGAAAGACAAATGACGAGGTATAAAAGAAACCTTCAGTTGGCAAATCTGCCAAGTTGCCCTGTTCTATATTTCCTGCTATTGTCAAGAGCAACCATAAATTCTCCTTCGTGCAAAAAGGAGGATCGAGACATAAAGTAGAAGAGAGAGCTCGTACTTATGACTTGGCCATTCGTGAAAGGCTGCTTCTATTTCGTATATATTTTATATACGGGGTTTCAATTTCATTTCTTTTCATTTAATTTATTAATAACTTATTGTAAGTTTTTGTTGTGGTTATGCATCATTATTTTTATTTTTATGAATTTGATTTATAATTATTTTAATTTGAACTAACATTATGCGTGTGACTGTGAACTTACAAGAGAGCTTTTCAGGTCCGGGTCACAGATCTTTACAAAACTTTTTTGGGGGTCTTCTGGTAGTCAATACTGAAGCTCCCTGTGCTTAGTTTGATCTCATTTTTTAGAGGATTTTCCACATTATAAAAAAATCTTTGTTATTTTCTATATTGACATAGAAATACTTGAACGAAAAAATGCAACGATCAAAAGCTTTAAAATTTTTCAAAAAATCTGCTTGAATTTTTTCAGAATTTTTGGGACCATCTATCACTTAATTCAAGAGGCCCAAATTTGACGCTTTTTTAATAAATTTTAGGACTTCTTAAAGAGAGTGGTAGATGGTCCCAAAAATTCTGAAAAAAATTCAAGCTGATTCTTTGAAAAATTTTAAAACTTTTGATCGTTGTATTTTTTCTTTTAAGTACTTCTATATCGATATAGAAAATAACAAAGATTTTTTTATAATGTGGAAAATTCTCTACAAAATCGGCCCTAAGGCCCATGAGATCAAACTAAGCACAGGGAGCTTCAGTATTGGGTATCAGGAGACCGCAAAAAAATTTTGGAGCAAATCCATGACCCAGACCTGAAAAGCTCTCCTTGTTAGTAATCTCAATGAATTAAAAAAAGTCTATATTTTGAAAATATTAGAACAATGATAAAAACAATTATTATAGATTAAATATAATTGGAAAGAAACTTTTTTGAAAGAAGATTATCAAAAAAACATAATCCTTATTCTTCGAATTGAAAATTACAATTAAAAAGTATTGAAAAGATCAGTGTGCGAAGAATATATAGGTCAAAATAATACTTTTTTAAATTTTCGTCCGCACGTATGTCACCGATCTTGACGCGCTTTTGGTATGTTATAGTACATGATAAAAAAGTGCCACAGCCAAATTTTGGGACCCCCTCCCCCCTCCTACCCTCCACTTCCGGTATGAACGTCGATTTTCTATCTATATTTTTTCTGAAGGCCTGAAGCAATTAAAAAATCTGAAAAAATTCACAATAATACTTTTCAACAATCTAAACAACCTTGAATTTTTTCAGATTTTTTGAGTGCTTCAGGCCTTCAGAAAAAATCATTGAAAATTTTCAAAATTCA
>CACVKI010146208.1:2283-14310 GCA_902732785.1 Trichogramma evanescens | reverse complement strand
AGTAGAGCTGTATACCTTTCGAAATCTTGCGTCAGAATTTCGATCGGTTAAGTATTCCCCGAGATCTCGTTGTTGACTCATGTTTGACTAAAAATAAAAAAAAACTGGATTTGAAGGTAAAAAAACTTTGGATGGTCCAATTTTTTGATCTAATGCACCAAAGTTTCTGAAAATTTGCATAGGCTCATGATTTTGGACCCCCTATCGAATGATACCTATCTCGTAGCTCTCTAAGTACGAGAAGTACCCTATCTCGAACTAGCTTTTTTTAATTTGGCGTTTTCGGTGTATGTATAGGTGCGCTGCACCTAGCCGACATTTCTCAGCTATTAAGGCTATATTATAAACAATTTATTATTATAAATAATTTTTTGTGTCAAAAAAATGGTTTTTTTCAAATTTTTTTCTCCAAAATCAAATTTCCAAAAAATTGGTTTTTTAAAAATTTTTTCCAAAATAATTTTTTTTTCAAAAATTTTTTCCAAAATAATTTTTTTTTTAAATTTTTTTCTTTTTTTTCCAAATAAATTTTTTTTTTGAAAAATTTTTTTTTGGAAAAATAATTTTTTTATAATATTTTTTTTTATACTTTGCCAGCTAGGTGCTACCGCACCTTTTGATATTATTTATAATTGCTGGATTCTTCAATTCAAGCGCTTTCAAATGTTTTCTTACTGTTTACATTTGAGTTTTAAGAATGTTAAATGTTTTTCGAGCCATAGTAGATTCAAAGGCTCAGCAGCAGCATCATCACCATCAGCATTAATGAATCGAAATAACTGTTTTGCATCTGAGTGTAAAGTATTGGCTAGATTACGCCATTTACTTGTCTTATCGATTCTCATTTTTTCAATATTGATGTTTTTGAATTTAGAGATTTGAGTTTCTAATTCTAATTTTGTAATAATCCTTCCCAAATCTTTTTTTTTCTATATCAAATTGTTTTTTCTTTTTATAAATCATAACATTCGTTTCTTCTACCTTATCTTTTTGTATTGTCTTTTTCAAATTTTTCATTGGGGGATTTATTTCAACTTTAGCGATGGGAAGTTCTTCTTTTTCATTAATTTTCTCATAGGTTTTTGAATGGGCAGCAGCACTATGATCAATTATATTAGTGGTGCCCTCGATCTTTTTTTTTTCATTCAAAGCTCATGCAGTTTTACTTTTAATTGATCACATATTAGGCATAAGCGCCCAAACATCGTTTGAAACCATAATGAGTCTATTAGACCATCTTTTTTTATTATGTCAAATAATTCAAGAATTTTCAAACGCATGTTATTGGCATCTTTGCTTAAGATTGTTACTTTATGAATAGTTTCTTCTTCTGCATCATTTATAGTATTTGCTTCAACTTTTTTTAAATTATTGCCGATGGCTTTCATGTTTGGATTAGTATGCATAATATCTTCCTTTTGATTGAGATTATTATCTGCTCCAAGATTTGCAGTGAATTGATGATTATGATTCAAATTTTTTAACGGACCACATTTTTTTTCTTTTAAAAGATTCATCATAAAGCTGAAGTTGAATTTTTCAATCCTTTTCGCATTTAAAACTCATGGAGCTTCCACAATTCTACAATTATAGCTTTATTATAATTATTGTGTTTTCTCCCCTAATCAAAAGATAATTGATTAATCTCAACATTTAACTGTTTATCAATAACTGCTCTCATTTTATTGGAGAGGGTGTCACACACCATTTTCAGCTGCTCAATATCGTGAATTTTTTTCCTTTTAAGAATGAAGAAGTCTGCTTTCTGATGATCCATTTTTCACAAAAATATCTTGTACACAATCACAAACCAAAATATATTCACAGTCTCAATTGAATTAATAACACAGGCACACAAAATAAAAAAATCTTCAGTTCCAGAGACCAGATTCAGTGGACTTTGTGTTTTTTGGGTCGCTGAATCCGAATCCGTCTTCGATTTTTCACCATCAGATCTATTTAAGGTCATTTGAAGGACATTCAAAGGTCAAATAATGAGAAAGGGTTAAAAAATTTGAAACATTTCCTGTATAGGTTTTCGAGGATGCTAAATTCAAATCTGAAGTCAGATGACCTCTACGACCTTACCTTCAAGGTCATTTGAAGTTCAAACTCAGATAATTCAATATGAAAATCCGAAAAATATCACATTTATGTTTTGAGGGTCGCTGAACTCGAATCGAAGGTCATTTTGACTAAATTCGGACATACAAAGGTCATTTGAAGGTCATATGAAGGTCAAATCGTAAAAAAAAGGTTAAAAAATCGGAAAAAACTCCTATACAGGTTTTTGAGGATGTCGAATTCAATTTAAAGTCAGATGACCTCTATGATCTCACTTTCAAGTTCATTTGAAGGTCAATCTTAGAGAATTCAATAAAAATCCGAAAAAATCACATTTATTTTACTCTTGTTTTTGTGTAACGCAGCTTTTTTTCTTCAAACCATCGGCGTAATGGTTACTTTACGATGTCTCTCTCTCTCTCTCTCTTCAACATCCAGTAGTAATCAGCCATCATCGCAAATCTTATCTACCTTAATATCGCTGCTCCATATGTTTTATGTCTTGATAGATCCATTCTCCTTGCTCGTCGCTAAAATCTACAAAATTTTCTGGGAACTGATCTGTATAATTAGGCAGGGAATACAGTTTATAAGACTTATTACACTTCATTCCGCGGAAATATTTTATCTCGGTTGATTTTTAAATTTTCCTTTCATCGCTTCTGTGATTCATCTTAACCGTCAAATGACCTCAATAAAAAAGCTCAATTTGTCAGTTCCATAAACCTATACAAAATCTTTTTCCATTATTTTATGGTGTTTACTACATTGAACCTTAAAATGATCTTTTAATGACCATGAACAGAACTTATGATGACCAGGTATAGTAAAAATGAACTTTGATTGAGATTTGGCCCTCAAAAGATAAATGTGATTTTTTCGGATTTTTATTGAATTCTCTAAGTTTGACCTTCAAATGACCTTGGAGGTAAGGTCGTAGAGGTCATCTGACTTCAGATTTGAATGCAGCATCCTTGAAAACCTACATAGGAAATGTTTCAAATTTTTGAACCTTTTCTCATTATTTGACCTTTGAATATCCTTCAAATGACCTTAAATCGATCTGATGGTAAAAAATCGAAGACGGATTCGGATTCAGCGATCCAAAAAACACAAAGTCCACTGAATCCGGTCTCTGGAACTGAAGATTTTATTTATTTTGTGTGCCTGTGTAATTTTAACTTATTCTTTCTATTCACTTTGCATACACATCTAATTGTAGAAACAAAATTTCAATTTCAAATTGTTCCTTTTATGGTGTCTTTCTAGCGACCCGAAGATGTGCTGTATAAATTTTGGAATCGATACGATCATTTTTCAACCCTCTACCAACCCTTAAACTATTTAGGGGATCCTCGCGTTATATTCATCAGAATTTTCGTATTAATACATTGAACCTACACCTAAATGATATGATTGATGTATCTAGAGGATTAAATAAATCAGAAACCAGTTTCATCATTCGTTAACGTCTTCAGATGTGTCTTCAGAATTCGTTCAAATTTATAAGATGCTCTAGATCGAGTTGGAAGCACTTAAATGAAAAAATGCATAGAACAAAAAAGATTTATAATAAGTTAAATATTTTTATCATCCCTTAAAGTCCCCAAGTACATCTTCAGAAATGTCTTCAGAATTGCGTTTAAATCTATAAGATGCTCTAGATGGGAGCGCAACAATTCTCCCCCGCGTCAAGTCGACCTTTGATTGCTCTGTGCGACTACTCGCCCTTGATAGCTCAACCTGGTGACATCTGTACTTCGAAAAAAAGTAATTTTTGTTATTGATCGGTATTACTTGTGTATCGCTATTTAACATTGTACTTATGACATTTATATTATATGTCGTATTGTGAGTATCACTACTGAGCTTAAAATGATTGTGTTATATATTATATTTATGTCGTGTTTTTGTTACCATTGTACTGATGACAATTATATTATATGTCGTATTTTAAGTAACATTACGTTATTGCTACTCTTTTTTTACACATTCTATTATTAATACAATTTTTTTTTACATCTACTTAATTTTTGTTTTTTTGGATGTCGACTTGTCGCGTGTTCGAGTTGTCCGCGGGCGAATTGTCCTGTGTCGAGTTGTCGTTCGAGTTGACGCGAGGGCGAAATCTTTCTTATTTTCTAGATCGAGATAGAAATACTTACGTAAAAATGCAAAGAACAAACAATATTATTTGGGTATTTAGGCTAATTGAGAAGTCATATATTAAAATATATGAAAAAATAAAAATATAACCATATTTCGCTCAGCTTTAGCAACAAATGTTGCCACTAGTATAAGAGGTTATGTACACTCAATTATATGAAAACTTTTTTTTTACTTGACTTGTACGCAATTGAACTGCAATTGAAAAAAAATCTATGAGTTTGAACGATGTTAGATAGAAAGTTGCTTAGGCTTTTGGTGGGGGGATACAGACATAGTGGGAGATGTGAAGAAGGGATTACATGATTTTGATTGGTCATTTCTATTTAGTGAAAGCAAGTGTGTGCACATGAAAGTACGCTCCTCTATACACATGTGTACGGATCCTACTCTAATTTTTTAGATTGATTTCAATTGCATCTATCCATCATGTAAGTTAGTGTGTGACAAAAAAATGGAGGTTAATAGCCAACTAACTTTTAATTTGAATGAGAGTTAAATTGATAATGTGTTGGGAGATATAGATTGAAATTCAAGTTCAAATGCAATGGAGAATATATTTGCGGGTGTAGATGAGTGGTTTGTTAGTGAAAATAGTGACCATAGCATAGCTAATGTGATGAGTGAATCCCGAAATGAGTCATTTGAGGTTATGTGTCCAAATAATCAAACAAAATTGAATCCAACATAAGCAGCATGTAACACCAATCTTATGAGTACAGATGAGTCAATTGTTTTCAATAATGTGCCTAGAGATAATCCACGTATTACTGATGATGCACATGGATTGTTTTTTGAAAAAACTTGATAATGGTAGGTGGATAAGACTAAATAATTCACCAAGATTGTCAGAAAATATGAAAAGCATCATCTCCGCGGTGCAAAGCAACATCGGAGAGTCTTCTTCTCAAAACAGCAATGATGGCGAAAGAAATTTGCAAGAGAATAGTGATTCAAATTATCGAGAGGATGATGGTTCAAATCATCAAGAGGATACTGCCTCTTTTTCTTCTTGTCCTCTAACTATTATTGAGAGAGAATCAATGACTCAAATTTTGTCATCTCAAAGCTGGGACCTTCAAAGGATGTCAACTCAACCACAATTTAGTGATGACAATAGTGGTACACCACTTCAATACATAGTAGAAACTGGTATTTATTATTTATTAATAAATTATAATGATGCAGACGGAAGATTCATTTATTGTAGCTGATAATATGATTAAATATTCCTCATCGTATTTCTCTGAAGTAACATTGAATTCTGATTCACCAATGTCTATTCGACGGTGCTTACGAAGAAAATCCCCTTTGTAAAACTGCAGCATAATAGTTTTTTGATGTAAGAATAACCCCGCTTTTTTAGATCTAATCATTACAAGTTTTTGGAAAAGTTTGAATTACGAATCGAATTAGTGATTTTTGTTGCCGCATTTTGAAAAAAAGAGAATTTCTTCGCTGTAGGAATCCGTCTGCATTTAAAAAAGAGATAGTCTTCGTAAGCACCGACGTATTGATGATGATGAAGTGAGTAGAGCTGAGGACTCATTTATAGTTGCAAATAATGTTGTAAAGCACACATCTTCGTATGAGACAGATGAAACAGATGATTACATATCATCACATGATTCTCAAGAGTACAACTTATCGCAAGATACATCATGGAAGCTGGAGTTTAGTGAAAACCGCCCCTTCGTAAATGATTAACATTTTTGGAAAAAGGAGTTTGAAAATAATGTATTATTCCATCAATGAATAATTATTTTCCCATTTATGAAGAAAATATGAAAATGAATTTAAAAATTAAAATGTAGAAACAGTAATAATTTTATAATCATTCTCCCCATAGTCATCTTTAAAATGATACATGATTGCGCTCATACATGAAGAATTTATTTGATCAACGCTTCACAATTTTGTAAATGTACAAGATTTGATGGCATCGGTTTCCCCACGTCAAAATATTTTATTCTTTGAATAGAACTTTCCACAATGAAACGAGCTTAAGGAAATTTAGAAGTTAAATTTAAATAAAATTCACTGAATTATTTTTGTTTTTTTAAGTAGGGAGGCTTGACTCATTTTCACTGATTCTTCTTACATATTTCTTCTATTCAAAATCCTCTGTCTACCGTGATACTGTCCCCAGGCTCAAGTTTAGATATCAATTCATTTTGCTTAAGAATTTTGGGATCACTCACTCTACCATCATATACTTTACTAAGAAAACTAATATCACCAACTGCAGTAACAACAGTCAAGAATTTGAACGTCACAGATCCTTTGTAGTGGGTCCAGAAGTATCTTCAAGTCTGCCGTTCATGAGAGTTCTCCAACAAAATCTCAACCACTGAGAGGCCAACCCAGAACCTCCTGAGGCAGATGTTGCGCGAAAATCGGGTAAAAGTGGCCATTGTCAGCAACCAGTACAGGAACTTAGGATTCCCCTCACATCTGGATAACGGACTCCCTTTTCCAGGCCGCCATTTAGGTTTGCGGGGGCTATGGGCTTCAGGAGCGGCTGTCGAGGAGGCTTTTTTTCACCTGCCTAGGCTAATTTTCATCTCATACTCGCGTTGATACTGCTCAAATTCAAAATCCAGAATGATGAAAGAAGAAAGATTGTCTATAGTATGTCCGCGATAAAGCGCACACTTTGAAAAATTCAATTAAACATATTCAGAGGCACAATTTACTATACTTAATTGATATCAAATTGAAGGTCTTGGTGTGAACTTTATAATTCCACATCGCGAGAAGCCAAAAAAGTCATGATTTCCAATGGTAACCGATGGAAATGACATGTGAAAAAAAATTTTCGAATATAGGTTAAAAATTAAATTTAAAGAAAAGCTTATTTTTTCGACGGTCTTTGCACACTTAATATTGGTGAAAGCTCTCATGATTTGTCGGGAAAAAATTATTTTTCGTTGACCGTAAAAGAAAATAAGTCGCTACAGCGAGCAGCTCACAGCGACGTTAGCAACGGCGGGGAACAATGACCAGTTTCCAACAATGGCCTATTTGCTCGAAGAATCTTCGATGCGAACTGATCAAAAAGAATGAATTAAATGTTGTTGATACACATACCTCAACTTGCATTTACCGTCGAATCATTAAAATTTATTAGTACGGTCATTAAGAAATTAATCCACGAATTTTATAATGACGTATAAAAGAATTAGCCTCGCCATGCATGTAACAAACAGTATTCGCTTGAAGATACCCTATGGCTGCGGAAAATACCGTCGATTTATTTTTCTGAAATTTGGTTCAGAGCTGAGTGTCCATTGGCTATTGAAAAAACAGTAAAATAAAACACTTGTACTCGTGGGTCGACCAAAGCTAGCGCACGCGAACTCGTATATGTAATGGGGATATTTCGCGCGATGAAAAGACAAGCGGCACTGCATTCGCTGTCGATAAAGATTTTCAAGTAGTCCTATTCAGATAAACGTCCATGGATAAGAAAGGTAAGTAAAAAATCAAAAATTAGCTCAGGTTGATCGACCGAAGCTAGCGCACGTGAACCCGTGTATGTCATGGAAATATTTCGCGCATTGAAATTTTTTCCCGACAAATCATGAGAGTTTTCACCAATATTAAGTGTGCAAACACCGTCGAAAAAAATTAGCTTTTCTATCAATTTAATTTTTAACCTATATTCGAAAAATTTTTTCCACATGTCATTTCCATCGGTTACCATTGGAAATCACGACTTTTTTTGGCTTCTCGCGATGTGGAATTAAAAAGTTCACACTAAGACCTTCAATTTGATATGAATTAAGTATAGTAAATTGTGCCTCTGAATATTTTTAATTGAATTTTTCAAAGTGTGCGCTTTATCGCGGACATACGATATACTAGATTTTTTTATATGTCCCGGTCACTTTTATATGGTCGTTTCCTTTATTCCAGGCTTAAATCCGGAAATGAGCCTTTACAATTGTAAAATCTTCTCTAGATTCCATTTAAAGTCCACATTTCTCATTAGATCTTCTTGAGGAATTTAAATTTAAACGCGAGCATGGAGTGGCGCTTTGACCCACCTGCAGCTCAACACTTGGAAGAATCTGAAAAATGGCGATAAAAAGCACCACATTCCATCTCAAGAGGATAACGAGCGATACGTCCCTAACTTTTCAAGAATTATCAATGCTTCTAGTTCAGATAAAGGTGCATCTGAATTCTCTTATTGCAGGCAAATAATATCAATCCTATGGATGTCACAACGCTGACCTGAAACTCACCACATTCAAACTTTCTCATCTGCAGATATTGCGAAATAGTATGAACATTTCTGAACGAGATGATCATCGAAATAACACCTAAATTGTCAGAAAGGCAACTTGCAGATTCGCGTCTAACGTGCGATATAATCGGAATTACCACCGTGCAAATGGGTCCTCACGATCATAACTCAAGTCCACCCTAGAAAAGATCACCTGATACGAGTTCAATCTATAAGAAACACCACGTCTGTGTTTAAAAAACCGGTCACCAAAATAAGCATCTTATCACTAACAGAGGATGATTCGGCCAATATTGGCAAAGGCGGTTGATGAAATGTTCCTGATATGTTATAAATTTCGAGCAACTACGAGCTAAATATTGTGAGTAGTATTCACAATCACAATACGTAACATCACAGTACACGTATATATATATTTTGAGATAAATATTATAGACAGTTCCCCTAGCTAAACGTTTATTTGTTGTTCTCTGTAATTTTGGTATTAAGCAGACTACACGTTTAATTCAGCTACCCATAAGGCATTTTTACGAACAGTGTGTGCACGAGTGGCTATGCCAAATACAAGTTCGAGCAAAAAAGGCATGAGTGCTGGCTATGCCAAGACGAGTGGCGCATTGGTGCGTAAAAAGGTGAGCGAAAATTGATATAAAATTTAATAGGATACAAATGCGAAAATGTTTAAAGATCGAGAATGATCTTTTTCACAAATTCGACAAATATGTTATTTGCAGGAGGGTCCAAAAACGATTTTTGCATGTTACTTAGTCAAAAAACGATTTTTGCATTGTGCATAGTACCTTTCATTTCTTGACAGAAGTGTGCAAAATTTTGATTAATTGCAATTCAAAAACATATTTTTCATTTTCGATATGATATATTTTTATTTGGAGATTAACATAATTCCAAAAGTATTGAATCAATTTCAAATTTGCCCAATCGTATTAACTCTTTTGAGATTGTGCTGACGTCGATTTATTTTGAGTTAACCAAAAATTTTCTTGTTAAAAATAAATTTTTCGAAAATAAAATGAAAAAGTTGAAATGGAAATATAAAACTCAATATTCACAGAACAGGATCTTTAAAGTGATGTACAATCAATCTAAACATTTATATTTATAATGAAAATTGACGCCTCTTGAAAAAATTTTCTGTAGGATCCCGCGAAATTTCTACAGGAGTCCTATAGGATTCCAGTAGAAATTTCGCGGTTCCTACATCAAATTTTTTCCAGGGGCTCATGAAAATTTTATGCAATCCTGCGAAAACATTCACAAGAGTATTTATTCGTTTTTTTAAAAAAGTTTCAATTATTTATTGATAACTTACCTCGTATCATGTTCACTCCTTCAAGTTTTCCCAGAATAATTTGAGCTTCCAGAAAAATACTATCAAATCGGTTCAAAAAGAAGTTCCAGCTTATAACCTTCCGATCACTTAAGCAATTGTGCAATTGATAAAGAGTTTGTAAAATTATTGGTCTATCAATAATAACAAGGTCAAATTGATTTTCTAAGCAAGTAAGGAAAGCCTGCAAAATTATATTAAATAAAAGTCAGATAATTTATTTTAAAAGAAATTTCGTAATAAAATCTTTACTAGCTTTTGTAGAAGATTAAAGATCGTTAAAATTAGGGCTCTGCGAGTACTCGATTTTTCAAGTTTTACTTTACTCGAGCTCGACTTGTCGACTTGAGTACAGCCCTAGTTAAAATCATACAGGGAGGGAATAAATATGAAAACCCCGAGGGAAATTTCGCAGAACAAGTGAGGAAAAAAAATCGAAAACCTCATATCGGACGTATTTTTTCTTGGAGAATTCATTGGTGACCTTGGATTTGACCTTTAAAATAACCTCCACGCTAAAGACAACCAAAAATCGATTTTTCAAATGGAAATCCATAATTCTTATTGCAGATTTGAAAAGAGAGGAAATATTTGTGTTGAAACATGTATTTTTTATTCAAGGTCATTTTAAGGGCTCTACAGACTAAAATATATTGCTTTTAACCGAAAATTAAGCTCAAGTAAGGGATTTACTTTTTAGCTGTAGCCGTCTCTTTTTTCAATCACCTTGAAAAAAAAATATATACTTTAACGTAAAATTTTTCGCTATTTTAAAGTTTGCAATAAAAATGGGTGTTTCCATTTGAAAAATCGACTTTTGGTTCACTGTAGCTTAGAGAGTATGTTCAAGGTCAAATCTAAGGTCACCATATGATTTCCTGAGAAAAAATACGTTGGACATTAGGTTTTTGATGTTTTTCCCCACTTTTTTTGCCAGATTTCCAGGGGCTTACATTTTTATTCCCCACCCTGTATAACATCAATGTTAAACATTAAATATTAAGGACTGCAGTATTGTAAACAATTGCAGCAGTAGAAAGTGTCTATTCGGAGGCCATAGCGTATGCGAAGAGCGTGTTTGCGCACAACAAGACAATAATATTGTCGATTATTTCGGACGGTGCAATAAAAATTTTCGCGTACAGTACGGCCGCCGAATAGACACACTGATATTTATATCATTCTAGAAATTTTATTGTATGGTATCGGAAGATAGGAAATCTCCCATCGATTCCTAAAATCTTTCCTAAACAATTTAATCCTTTTCAACTAAATTTCAATCATTAAAATATTTTCAAGTGACAAATTGCTTTTCAACTCTAACTAAACACATCTCGATCGTCCTTACGAAGACTATCTCTCGAACATATTCTGTATGAATATCTTCTTGATATAATTGAAAAAAAGTGAAGATTAATTATATGTCATAATTATAATAATTTATTTATTTATAGGTTCTTGGAGGTTGGACACACTCAGAGTGCTGGTGATTCTATGCACGCTTGCATAGAGAAGCACACCAAGCACAAAGAGATTTATACCCAAAAAGAATGGGGTCAAGCAATGGCCGCTTCGTGCCATTAAAGCCCGTATGAAGTCACTCACTCGAAACAAATTGATATTAATGATTTCAAAATTATATCAGGGAATTCCAAGTGGCGATCGGTAAACATTTCTCACGTCCGAAAAATTATTTTCGATTCGTCTGCAAAAAATCCCATTCAGGTTTCGTAGGATTTCGAGAATAGGGAAGCTATCGATGTTGTCAAACTCTCAGTGGACTATGACGAAATAATTAAAAATTTTGACTCGAAATGTGCAAATGACGAAAAACTACAACTGCCTCCGGAAAAAAACAAGATCTAATGACTAAATTAGACAAAAAATGGATACCTTCAGTGGATGAATATCAAAAATTGTGCTCGGATATTATTGCTTAAAGTCGGTTGATTTCTTTGTTGTTAAATTAAAAATTGTTTTTTATAAAACAGTAATATTTTGTTTATAAAAGAGATCCCTACTGAACTTCTGAGGTGAGATCTCACCTCAGAATCTAAGTAAAATCAAAAATAAAAAAATCCTTTCTTAATTATTTAAATTTTAAATTAGTAGTCGAAATTACTATTTACTACGAAATTATATACGTATTAATTGAGAGTTTATTTAATGGTTAACTTTACAGAAGTGAAAAAGTTTC
>CACVKI010146207.1:26760-38566 GCA_902732785.1 Trichogramma evanescens | reverse complement strand
GAAAGCTGGGGAAAAATCCTAAATTTTCATCACTTCAAAATTTTTCTCCAATTTTTTAGCTCATTTTTAAGACGTGCAAACATTGATTTTGCGTTTTTTACAAACAAAAAAAACGTAAAAACGGTTTTTTTTAGTGAAAACGATATTTAAGCCTAAATCTGACCGTGGCATTCGATTCTCCATGCAAAAATACAAAAAAAAATGTCTCTGTGAAACAGATTTCATCATTAGCGCTGATCAGAGAAAAGCTTCATACTGTATTTTTAACTGAGCAAATTTGCTTAAAATTAGAACCACGTTTTTAAATTTCAAACGCCTATCGAGACCGGTTCCCGTCACTTTTCGGACTTCGTAGATACGGCTTTTTTCTTGTAAAGACTTATACTTTAAGAATCTGCCGGTATTTAGGCGATCTTTAAACATCGAGGTCAAAGTGGTCCGGTCTAATGTTTAGTGTTGTTTACTTTTGAGTTTCTATACGCGGGCTTTGATATTAAAATGTCCAGCATTACGAATTCAACATCAAAAATATATTTTTAATATACTAGATGATGTCCTTTGATTACATAGACCTTGCATAGACCCGACATAGACGATGTACAGAGATACAGTAAAAGTCACGTTTCCAAGATCTTTGAAAATGTTTCCTGAACAATCGCATTTTTTGAATCGGTGTACATCATAACTCCAAAACTACTGAACCTAAGCGTTATCTTTTTCAAAATATCGAAAACTAAAATAGGGAATGTAAATAATGCTATTTAAATTAAAACTACTAATGTGCCACGCAAAATTTGCTTAGAATGCACTCAAAATCAATAATAAGCGGGAGTAGAGACTATGTTTATATTGTACATAACTTTTTTGAAAAATCAAGCTCACTCAACTTGTAAATTTCACTCTATGTTCCTACACTGGAAACCATGTTGAGCTAGCAGAGCTCAATCTAGGGTTATACGAGCTGGATCTGATGTGTAGTTCCATTGAGTTGTTTGTTTTATTTTTTCAACAAATGTTCTACGTAAATAAAATGAATTTTTAAAATGATATGCTCCCTGGTACTTGATTGATTTCGATGCTGTAATAAATCAAAAATCATAAATAAAATTCTTCATAATAATAGAAAGTTCCGAAGAATTAGCAAGGGTTTGCGTTAAGGATTACATTTTTCTTAGAGTTTTTGCGAACGAGATTTTGCAAAAATTCTGCATCATCTCTAGATGCAAACATTGCGCTTTTTTACTTAAAAAACGCCCACAAGTCTTTAACACTTACAAACAGGTTGTTTGATATTTAATTTTTTTAGAAGGCTTCTGATATTAATTAATGAAGCTCGTTGTGCTGAAAAGGGGTGTGAAATGATCTCGAAAATTCTAATTAATAACAATAATAGTGTAGCGATTATACATGTTTTCATGTTTTACACTTATCAATATCGAGATGTAATGCATCTATTTGAATAAAATTTAATTATAAAACTTTCTTGTAATGCTGCTTGTTAAGAAAAATCGTTTTAGTGGAAAACTAGTTGAGTGACATTTACGTAATTATTATTAAACTCGAAAAGCGAGGATTACTAAATAGTACCTAATAAAAGAAAAAAGCACGGGAGAAGTATAAAAAAACGTATCATTTTAAGTTCGTGCAAATACCTTATTTTGATCTCCTCTATGACTTCAACGAATACTAAGTCGAGACGAATCGAAAGGTTTTTAAATATATGCAATAACTTTTTTTTTGTGCCACCCCATCCTAAAGTAACATTTTACTCCCGCTGAGCAAAACCAAAATGTTACTTTAGGCCGGGGGATTCACAAAAAATTGTATTTCCACCTATGTAGCGAAAAAAGAAACTCTCAGAGCACGTGTAATTTATCATCCGAGGCGAAGCCGAGGCTCTCCAGTTTTTCACTCCTTAGGTGCAAAATATACTATTATTGTTACAGTTTTCGTGGGAGTAGCAAAGCGAGATTAATAATAGTAAAAAGAACTTAGTTTTGCAAAAAAGATAGTTTTTAAGTCGCAATTTTTTACTTTTTTTTGTTTGTACGTTACTTACATTTTTTCAACCTCATACACTTTTTTGCAATTTATTTGTTCATTCTTTGTGAAAGAACAGAATGACTGCTAGGCAAAGAAAAGTAATCTTTTCTTCAATGAATTCGACTGGGATCAAGTCAATTGTTCAAATCATGATTTTCGAAGGTGTGAGTTTTCTATCACACATAATCATGATCATAATTTTTCTTACCACAGATCGATTTGATTATTGTACGAGAACAAATAATAATTTTATATCTCAAATACTATAACAAAACATAATTTCATAAAAATTAATTGAAATTATAACAAATTTTATATTTATTTTATGAAAATGTAACAGAGAAAGATAGAACTCATAAACTGTTTTAAACTATAGTAGCAAAACGAAGAGAGATGACAGTATCTAAATTTGAATGGAAATAGTCAAATCATATAGTAAATCTTAAAATAGCCTTAATCCTAGTCCTGACTAAATTGACTAAAAGTAATATCGCGCTTGGTCAAAAGCTCTACTTAAAATCGTTCGCTCTATCTCACTCGTAAGACTGATCTGTTCATACAAACTCTCTAGCTAAGACAGGAACTGATCCATATGTAACATGAATGAATATTCATCTTTGCCGTGTCCAAGCTCTCCCTCTTTACTTTTTCGTCTACTAAAATGGTGTGTTTCACATTCACTTTTGCCTGGCTCTATTTACTTCTACTATTGACTGATCTCACTGTGCTCATCAATCTTCACTCTTATTCTCTCTCTTTCTCTTCTCTCGCTTCTCCCTCTGCTTCCCCTGATGTATAGTTATTTGTTTGAATCGCTCTCTCGAATTTGCTGATTTTTGTGGTTCTGTCGATCCGAAAATTTATATTTTTGGTTGTGGAGAGGCGGATTACCCCAGAGTTGCGGCTGCTGCAGTTGTGACTGTTAAAAGTGTCTGTTTAGTCAAAAAATGAGTTTCTCTAACCTTAGAGTTACGATTTTCAGTTTTGCTCGATCTCTCGATGCGCTGTCTTGTTTACTTGTGACGATTGTGCCTGTGTGAAGAAAATTGTTTATTTACTTTATTCGTGTATGGACTTGGAAACCGTAATCCGATTGAGTGTTGTCGCCTGTGATTCGATTTGTGTCATTGACTCCAGTGGCTCAAATTTTATCGCTCTGTCTTTGCTGATGCATATTAAAAAGTGCAGAAAGTGTAGGAAGTAGATTGACACTAATTCGATCACGTTTAACGCGTGCAGTTCTTTTTTCCACCCTGACTGTCTTCCTCTTTACCTGGCACGCCGCTCTGCGACTACTTACTGTGCTCGTATATCTGCTGCTGCGCCTGTCAAAATTCTTGTTACTAGACGCGAGGAGGCGGCCTTCGCGATTGCAGTTTCCTGGTCTGAGTCGCGTGTGTCTAGTTTTGGCTCACTTCGAGGCATTGTTGTCGATAATGAGTTCATAGACTTCAACTCTTGATTAAACATCCTTCCCAAGATGCAATCACAAAGTTAAGGTGCGGACATTGCTCATGGGTATCAAGAAGGCCATAAATAAAGTCAACTCTACTGTTGATGAGTTGACGGCTAGGGTCACTGTCACGATTGCTATGATAAACACAGTTATTGTAACTCTCGTAGGCCACTCGGATCGCATCAGTTCTCTTGAGATTCGCCAACATGAAAGTTTGCGCTTGTTTACTTTACATGCCGCTAGGTGGCGTCTACGTGAGCCGCTGTAATTCCCGCATGAGAGTAAGTGAGACCGCTGGCATATAAGCCAGCCTGCTCCAGCAGTTAAGTTAAGATTTGATCGACTGATCGAACGGGATAACTTGCTTGCGAGTTGATCTGTTCGACGAGTGGGTCGTGTTGCTGAAGTGTAAACACTTCAAGTCGCCGCGCAACTCGGAGGTGGCTTGGCTTGCCGAGACATCTCCTAGAGTTGGATGGTTGGAAGGCTAGGCCTTCGGTCGCCATTACTACGACTCGTCGAGCAGCAGCAGCGAGCAGGCAGTTGTAATAAAAGAGAGCTTGAGAGCTTGTAAGCTCAATATAGCTAAGGTTAAACAAATTAAGTTTGCGCGCACTTCGGTAGAAAGTGTCGCGAGAATTAAACTTTTTTTTTCGTTCTTATAAACATTGTTATTTGTAATTCGATTTTCTTTTGTTAGCTGCGATTATTATAAAATAGCAATATATTATATTAATAATTAATGAAAATAAATAAAATATTATTTATTTAAACATATATTTTTTCTTTGATTTACAAATTCCTACCCACATCGCAAGCGGATTTATAATCATACAGACAAGAGAGGTTTATGTTTTTGACTCTGAATGCAAAAAACAGCTCTACTTGAGAAAAGCTAAACCTTGCACCGAGATGAAAATCGTGGGCGTTCCCGCTAACCTGGTCTGCAGTGAGGATCTTAGTCGTCTCTGTTGCTCCATCCTATAGCTAGTTGGAGCGGACCACACCATGGGTGACGTGCAGGAGATTCGCTGGCTCAACCCGGCCCCCGCCCGTCGTGCTGACATTGACGAGGTGTCTGGCGGGCCTGGTGATCCTTGTGCTGTTTGTATTCCGGTCGTCTAATGCAAGCAGACGGTCACCTGTGAATTATGTACTTAAAATTAAGAAGAAATTTGGTAATCTTCTTGTATCGGCAATTGTGCTTGGTGCGTCTGGCTCTCTAAAGTTCTTTGAGATGCGCTCTAGTCCAGTGCATCAATTGTTCCTTAAAGCAAAAGAGAGAGCAGAAGTATTGGACTATTCTTATATTTGGGCCCCTAATCAAATTGTTTATATGCGCAAATCGGACGGAGCTAAGGCTATTGAGCTCTCAACCGAATTTGACCTAGACTGCCTCCTCCAATCATATAGCGCAACTTTATTGTCATTTTAATTGCAACTTGTTCTATTTGTCGTAAATAGTCATATTAAATTGTAAACCTATTTTAACTTATTGTTAGTGTTATTGTTACTATTCTGATTGTAAATTTTGCACTCTTGCAGTAAACTTTGTTGTCAACCAGTTTTCCGTAATCTTACTATTTTCATACGTAAGACCACCTATTCTGAACTCATACCGATTAGGACAGAAGAAGCTCTCAATCATCTTTTAAACTCCAATACCTGACAATACTTCACTTACTCGTTCTCCTCACCGACAAACTATTCATTGTAAAAAAACCACTAATTAGCAATAGCATCAATCTTACTTCACACTAATGTCCTCAAACAAACGTATCATAAAATCTCAAACATTTTGAATATAATCAGGGTGCCGCTGAGAATAAACCATTAACGACCAAAATGACAAAATTTTTCGTTCGCATTCGATTCAATCTCTTTCAAATCGACTTTGAGAATTTTTTTCGAACTTTTGCGGTGAAAAACCCTAGATATAAATTTAAACAGAGGTGATCATGGGGGTAGAAGTACCTTGGGGAATTTTTACAGATTTTTCCAACCATGTACACTAATTTATACGCAAGGGGGGGGGGGATATAGATGTGTTAAACGAAATAATTAGTAGGAGTTAGAAAGCGCTGTGTCACTTGAAAATATTATTACTGTTGTAACTTTAGTTGAAATTAATAAAATTGCTTAGAAAGGATTTTAGGATTCAATGGGAGATTTCCTATTTTCCGATAGCTTACAATAATATTTTCACAATGATATAACTAATCCAATTGTTCACTAAAATTCAGTCTTTAATATTAAATGTTAAACAATGATGTTATATCACTGCATTGAGTTTGAATTTGTGTAAAAGTTATAATTAATAATTCAAAGTAATATTTGATTTATAAACTATTGAATAGGTCTTAATGTATAACAGTTATATATCGAATTATAATAATTTATATTGTTGGAAGATCTGTTGAGTGTTTATTTATTAAACATTGACTTGAATTATAATAAAATTTTCTAGATTTTATCAATATAAAGCAATTTGGTAGATAAAATAAGTAATACTCATATTTCCGAAAGAGTCATAAACCTCGTTGGCTAAATGTGAAAGTATGTGAAAGTATTTTATACTAAAGTTAGCTGATAGGACTACAGCTGTGTTTACTTATGACGATCAAAATAATAGACGCATATGTTTTCAGTTCTATATAATGTACTACAGGACGTTATAAACAAATTAAATTAATTTTTAATATATGAGTAATCGAAAGTTGCAGACAGCTAATTCTCATTCCAGATGATTTTATAAGTAAAATATTATCGTCGGGGACTTTTTCTTTTATCACTCATATTTAGTTAATACTGCGTTGATCGGAGACTATGAATACACTATTTTGTGTCACTTTTTACGAGGAATCGATTTACCGAATCAGAATTATCGTATCTTTTATAGATTTCAAATGATAACGTTAGGTTGTTTTTGAGGATCCCCAAATCGCGATTCTCGTGTATATGAAGAGCGTAGAGTGACGCTGCTCTCGTCTGCCATACTTGCCATTCGGAACGCGACACGCACTCTTCGATTTCAGTTGAAGGAAGTTTTCATAAGTTTTTTCGTTGTTTAAATGTTCATAACTTTTACTAATCAATTTTTTGACAATTCTGCTATCAGATTCGGAAAGTTCTGAAATTTTAACGTCGGAAATGACTATTAAAACATTTCACAGATACTTTTTTCACAAAGTTCATAACGCCGAAAGAAATTTGTGAAATTTCGTGCGTTTGGCTCGAAGCGGGATAAGTACCGATAATGTTTTGGAGATGGAAAATGAAAAACAGCAAATACAAGTATTTATAAACCACAAAATTATGTATCAATGAAAATAAAAAGAGCATCTTCAATTTTCCCTTTTTTGAGAGCTTTTTCTATTAAAGTATAAAATATATCACGCGTTGTTTCTCATCGTAACAGTCTAAACGTTTAGCAAAACAATTTGGCTAGGATGTAATCTTTCCACTATTCTTGTGTTGTACCTCATAATGTGAGAAAACATGTACGTAGGTAAAGTGACGGGAAATGAGAAAGGAAAAGATAAAAGTTCATTCGCATACAAAAAAAGTGAATAAGCGTGTTGAGTAGAAGGAACAATTGTAAATGTCACCAGAAAAGTCTAGACAATTATCTAAACGGAAAATTTCGGATATTTACGGCAATGTCACACCATTTTACACTTTTTAACTTCAGAGTCGAAAACATAAGTATACATTAAAAGGTTTTTTTATTTATACTCGTTGGTATCACTATTACATTTTCTATTGTAAAGCTTGACTGTTTAGTTAGTCAAGGAAATAAAGCAAAGTAGCTTTGAGTTTTTGAATAATAAGACGGATCGAGATGCGGTTTTTTGCATTTGATTCGAAAGAGCGTCTAGAAATTTTGTCAACCAAAAATGAGGGAGAAATGAAAAACTGCGTCTCATACACCACTTGAAACAACAACTTAATCTTAAAAAGTAAAATATTTTTTTTTTAAGTGTAATAAAAACTTAAAAAATTAGCTAACCGTAATAAAAATTGCAAGATAAGCTTGTTTAAAGTGTCTTCTTATCTTATCGCCTGATGGACAAAAACAATAAACCTACGGAAAGAATGGTAATGTGTACGGTTGAAAAGGGATAAAGAATGCTATTAGAAAGATAGGATTACACTTCGAATATTAACGGCCTCAGATCTATATCGTTGAACTGCATAATATGCTAAAGGAATTTGCGAGATACCGATGCCCAGGCAAAATTAATTTTGACCCTTTCAGTTGCCTTCTATGTGCGACTGCTCCCTCTTTCCTCTCCAAGGCTTCTTCATGCCATTCCTCTTCTACTCTTGCTCCTTCTCAGCATTATATATACTTGGTTTATGGATTGCTGGGCTTTACCATCGCTGGATCGATAACGAACAAATTTATAGTTATCTTGGGATAAGGGGTGTAGTTGATCCTGTTTTACTATCAAAGAATACCTTGTAAAAAGGGTTTATTTTACATTACCTTTTCTTACCTTAATGAAGAATTCATTTCTTTTATGCTTTTTTGAAATAATACGATTTTTATGTATTTACCTCGTGACATTTTGAATGTATAATAATGAACAATAATTAAAATCAGTAATTGCAGAGATGTCGAATGAAACTTTTCAAAAATTTTCATTAGAAAGGGCTATGCATATAGTAAACAAATACATAACCCACTAAATATACGAATACTACACAGCGTACCCAACACAAAATAAAATTTAGAAAATAAAAATTTAACTTTCAGTATCTGTAGATCAATAAGGAATAGACCGAAAGGGTTCACAATTTGCGAATTTTTAAGTTTTAATTTGCTTTTCAAAAGTATAACTTAATATAAGTTCTGATTTTTTGCATATCTCTCTAGTTATGCTTTACAACTAAAACTTTTAATGAATGAAAATTAATCAAATAAAGCTGCTTTCTCATAATAATGATAGCTTATGAAGCTAACTTCTGAATAGTAAGATTATATTTCTGCAGTTTGAATATTAAACCCAGATAGTTATCTTTGAATTTTCTTTAGTTGAGATTAAGTTTGGTGCTACAAGATACTATAAATTTCTTATTTAGAAGATATATATATGAGCAGTTTTTTTATATATGTACCACTTTTGTGCAGGGGGTTCTCGGATCTGACCCAAAATTTAGTATGTGATTTGGGTATGTGAAAATAGCCTTCAGGTAAATTTTTAGTCCTCTAGGGGCTTTGTGGGCCAATTTTGGGCCCCTCGAAGGTCCAAAAATAGCCGCTTTACGTATTTTTGTGTATTATTCAAATAGTTGTAACTGTGGCACCGGATCATATTTTTTAACCCGGAGGGTCGCATTATTTAGAGCTCGATAACTATACCCCCGGTTACGGGGTGGCATTCAAGGAGGATGAAAAATAGCAAAATTGTCGTTTTAGAGCTTTTTTTGAATTGATGTAGCAGACGATTGGATTGACGTATCGACCTTTGCAATATCTCATTTGAAAGGTATTTTTATTACCTTTACATGGCCGTACTCAGGTTCAAGATTGGCTCAGGAACGACGGAGGTACAGCTGTTATAAGATATCAACATTATGAAAAAAGCGTTTTTTTAAGATTTCGATAGGCATAACTTTTTTCTAGTAACATGAATCTCTTTGAAATTTTATGTGAAATTAGTTGATTATATTTAGTTTGAAGCCATGTAGGTTAAGATCTTGGTATTTGCCTCTATAACCAAGAACGAGGCCGCGGAAATCCGGTATTTTAGCCTTTATATAGGCAAAATACATTATAAATTTGGCGGCAAAACTATTTGGTAACTCCTGAAATTATCGCAAAGTAAACATTAAAAATAATCAAAAATCCCATATCCAACGTATTTTTCAACGAGGAATCCAGTGGTAACCTTGAATTTGACCTTGAACATGACCTCTAAGCTGCAACGAACGAAAATCGATTTTTCCTACGGTGACCACCATTTTTTTATTTCAGATTTGAAAATTTCACGTTCGAACATGTAATTTGTTGTTTTCTCGTCGGCTTTTAGTAAAATTTGACCATTCCATTTTTTCGATTGAAGCTTCCTAGCTCAATCTAGAGCATCACAAATATTAATGCGAAATTCTGAAGACATTTATCATACTTACATTATTTTTCAAATGACTTCAGAATTTTGCATTAATATTTGTGATGCTCTAGATTGAGCAAAGAAGCTTCAATCGAAAAAATGGGATGGTCAAACTTTACTAAAATCCGACGAGTAAAGAATGTAGAATACGATTAGATTGAGCGAAATAAAAAGTTATTTCGAAAAGAATGTTACTTTCAAACCTTTTTCAATAATAATATTACACAACGCTTGATCGAACTGTCGCTTATTTGAATAAATCTTTAGCGAATAGATATTTAACGATGTGCGTCTTTGTCGTCTGCTGTGAGCGCATTCGGCGACGGTTGCACCGATTGTTTGAATCGATTCTACGTTTGAATTTATTTAACCGGATCGTTGATTGCAAAGCAACGCTTGATTTTGTGCAGTTGTATAAGAAAATATGTCATTTTTATTAGCTTGTATGCGAGTCTCTTTCCGATTACTTTGAGTTGAATTTTACGGGTAAAATTAACACTTTCATTCAATTCTACAGGAAAAATACAAACTTTATATAAGTTTAGAAAAATAAATTATATTATTAGCTCGTCTGCGAGCTAAAATTCACTAATTTTTGGTGATTTTTAGTAAAAATAAAATCGAAAACTTGCAATTTCATCACGGAAAATAATTTCTCAGCCTAAAACTAATACTGGTATTCGATTGTACGCGAAAAACCCTAAACTTTAACGTGATTGAAACATTTCCCAGATTTTTTAAACGCGTTTTTTTATCGATTTAATAGAAATTTTTCGAAAATTTGGCGAAAAAACGCGAGTGTAATCAATTTTTCATGCCCAAATGCAATTAAATCGCAAATCTGATATCACCAGACATTTCTACAGACAAAAATACACAAGAAAATGTATTGTCTGAATTAATTTTAGTCATAAAAAAAACTGCCAAACTATCACCCGAAATTCGATCTCTACTTGATTCTGACGCACGTCTTTAAACTTCAAGAGCCTATCGACGACGGTTTTCGTAACTTTTTGGACTTCCGGAGCCCGGCTTTTTTCAGCTGAAACCTTGAACTTTCAGCTCAGCCAAGAGCCCAGACGATTCAAAAAAATTTTCAAAAAACGACCCGGTCTAGTGGTCACACATTGCTGGCGTCTCCTCCTGAGTTAAGTATTAGAACTCGCTGCCCAGTGCCATCTTGTGAGTGTGGTTCTCGCTTCTGACTTCATCATAGGAGTGTTGTGCTCCCCGTCAATCACCAGCCTTGTGAGTCCTCGCCTCGGGCTCTTACTTATGTTTGTCCTCTTCGTTTCCAGCTCGCACAGAGATCGGGGTTTTTTAAGGCTTCGGAGGCTGATGACATAGACCAGGTCTTCTTTTTGAGTGGTACCCACTCTACCTCGGGCACGGGCTCGACCACACCAGGCGAAAAAAGGCCATCTAAAATTCCCCCAGTGGGGATCGAACCCACGCCCTACGGTACACCTTGTATCAGCAGGCAAGAACTTTTGCCTACTGAGCCAAGGAGGCCGATGCCTGTGTGTGTGTTTTTGAATTTTTTTTTTTTTGGGACGTGGGCAGAGTGAACTCTGCAGCCCTTGGAAACGAGTACCCCACTGGAAACCGTCGTTAAACATTACTTCGGTGGGGACCCTATAGAGCTTCTTTGCTACATGTGTCTTTTCTGACCTTACGGTGATTAGGGGTTCGGGAACCAGAAGCGTCGTCTTCTTCTTGCAGCATCGTCCGGATCATTTTTTTACTCCTCTTGCGCCTCTTGCCTCAGTCTAGTGACGATTGATTGCGCGAAAGACGCTACCGCCATCTAATTGCTTGCGGTCTCGAGCATGAGCCTGACGATGTTCTCTAGCTCGATTTCTTCTTGGAGGCCTTGTTGTAGTCTCTCCCTCTCTTCGTGGAATCGCGGGCAGCGAAAAAACACATGCTCCGCGTCTTCTATTGTGGTTGGACAGGTCGGGCAGAGTGCGCTAAGGGTATTATCACAGTGCTGGCTATGGCTTTTGTAGTAGCCATGCCCGGACAGGAGTTGTGTGAGATAGTAGTTCACTTCTCCATGTCCCCTCTCTACCCATTCCGTGATGTTCGGTATGAGGCGGTGTGTCCATCGGCCCTTTGAGGCCCGGTCCCACCGGTCCTGCCACCTGTTCAGCGTCTCTCTTCTCTCTTCCTCCTTGACGTCCTCGGGGCG
>CACVKI010146207.1:0-26710 GCA_902732785.1 Trichogramma evanescens | reverse complement strand
AAAAATGTCTCTGTGAAACAGATTTCATCATTAGCGCTGATCAGAGAAAAGCTTCATACTGTATTTTTAACTGAGCAAATTTGCTTAAAATTAGAGCCACGTTTTTCAACTTCAAACGCCTATCGAGACCGGTTCCCGTCACTTTTCGGACTTCGTAGATACGGCTTTTTTCTTGTAAAGACTTATACTTCAAGAATCTGCCGGTATCCAGGCGATCTTTAAACATCGAGGTCAAAGTGGTCCGGTCTAGTGTTGAGCTGAAATGTTTATTCAAACTCACTTTTTCTTGATACGTTTTTTGGCATACTTGGCACTGGTATGATAATTTGGTTTGAGTATTTCTTCTAAAGATTTCAACCTCTTTGCCTTCATCGAATGTCAATCGGTGATTTACTCGAAATTGACAATTATTATCATAATCGAATTCCTTTTTTATTAAAATTATCAACTCTTTATCGTTCAAGCAGTTAGTCTGCATTCGATTTTCTACTTTCACAATTGGTGGATTACTGTGATCCTCAGTTTTGCAAGTAGTCGTCGACAAAGGTTTCAGTTCCAGTTTAAAATCTTTGCACTCAACATCGATGAATATGTTTTCGTTTAACTGTTCTTGGAACGCAGTTTCCTCTTTAATGCATTTTGCCTAAAATTAAAATTGCGTTATTTTTTTTTAATAATGGAAAATGAGAACATAATTTAAATCGTTAAACTCACTGGTTTGTAAAAGTCCACCGAATCGAATTTAAAATTATCGCCTGTATCTGCGCAAGTATCGTCGGGCTCTTCCTTCACCCTGCCGAGAACAATCATGCTCGTTAAAGCTGTTGCCTCAAAAATTGTTTATATAGGTAACATGCACACACAAAAAATCATACCTAATAGAATCCTCCTTGCTCTCCATCGTTCGCTTAATTATGGGTGATCGCGGTGAATGGGCCACGACATGCGCTGAGAAAGCATTTGAGGTTATGTATGCCTCGAATAGCCAACACTGTACCTCGAATTCACCTTCGCGGATATAACTTGTAAACACTGGCTATCTGCGGGAATTCCTCGGCAGCTACTGTACTAAACACAGTACAGCTCGCGTATCGTAGCGAGGTGATCTCGCGATTGTGACATAGCTCTTTGATATGATATTTTCCCCCTCTACCGTCGACTAGCCATACGCAGTGATGTGCATGCGAGTCACTGAAACAATGCTGAAAATTGCAATGAAAATTTTCGACTAAAAGCCATTTAAAGCTGCAGGTGGTAATTTTACAAAATATATCCATTTTTTACACTAGAAAAAATCATGGTTCGATCGTGTCGAAATAAACGTGTGTGGTTGGATAGATGGCGTGCGATGCATCGAGCGTGAGATTTCGAATTCCCTTTGTAACGTGATCTACGAGTACGAGTAGGCGTATGATGCGCTGAAAGGCACCTTATTCCGCGAAGTCATCGCACACCACCCGGGTTGAAATGGAAACTTTGGTCCGTCCTGCGATTCAATACTCCTAATCTCTTCGTACACACAGATTACAGACCCCGCAACAACAGAACAGTATCGAGTAACAAATCCACCTTCCATCGCCGAAAAAAAGAATCTACACAGTAAACATCGAAAAGCTTCGTAGTACCGGTACCGAACATTTTTAAACCCTGTACGCTTCGTTTAACGTACCATAGCCGCTAAGTAAATCGCGTATCCGCGAGGCGCCTGCGCGTATACCGCCTTTATACATATATTCCCGAGTCACACACACACACACACACACACACACGCAAACCCACTCGTCACGCGGACTCATCGTCAGGATATATAATATAAGCTCTAGCTTGCGCGCGCGCCGAAAGCTTAGAAGTGATAGTTTCGAATCGTCGTCGTCGTCGTCGTCGTCGTCGTCGCGAAAAAAGCGACGGACTCGGGCTGCAAGCACAGTAGAGCAGTAGTGACTCGCGACCTTTCGCACCGGCGTGACGTACATTACTATTGTACGTGCGTAACTAACAACCGATCGCGGATTTTCGCTCGAGAGGTTTTTTCGTTCGTTGCCGCTTTGTTTTGTTTTGCGACCAAAAAGCTTCTTTTTTAATTATAAATTTGTGTAGTCCGAAAATTGTGCACGTAGGGTAGTAACTCGCGCGGACCGAAACAAGGTAAGATTTTCGGGGAGCTTATGAGCGCAGAGTGACTGGCCTTAGATATAGTTTGATGAATCGAACGAATGAAATTGAAAAAAGGCTTCGCTCGCAACGAAATCGAGCTTTTATACCCGCACGCAGCTGTAGATATAGAATCCACCTGTTTACTCAATATTGTACGTTGCACGATCGCGCGCTCGCAAGCTCTCTCTCTCTCGCATTCATCCTTATCAGTCCACGAGAAAGTGAGCTTTTATCGTTGAATACGTACATAAAATTACCCTTCCCTATAAACGATACGCATCGCCTCTTTTTTATCCCACACGTACGTATACCTATATCACCCCGTCGGAAAGCGGTCTTTCGCGTGTCGTACTCCAGCGCGACAGACCGCTTTGCGCGAAAAATCGATCGAACGCGCGCGATACTCGTATTTCTTCTTCTTTTTTTCTTCTTCTTCTTCTCTCTCGCTCATTGCGCAACACTGTACGCGTGCGGCCGCACGCCGTCGCCGCGCTTTCATTCAAGCTCGCGCGCCTCTCTCGGCTTTGCATATTTTGCTTTCATTTTTCATATGAAATTCTAGACCCCCGTGTGTTCGGGTCATAAGGGTGTGTGTACTTTATGAAAAATTCAGGAGCCTGCCGCGCGCAGAATTAATTTTCATGTTCCGTCGCTCTGCCGCTTGCTGCTGCTGCTTCGAGCTTTTTACTTATTTATTTATTTATTTACTTATTTTTGCGCTTTTATCTCTGTCGCTTGATCGCCGAGTATGTATCGATTCTGTAACCTCGGGAGCTTCGACACTGTCGGTCATGTGGTGGAAAAAAGCTCACTTTTAAAAGCACGAAAATTTACACGCTACAAGTATATAGTCTCTTTGTTAATTTTTAATGTAACTTTATACACTAAAAGGCTATAGTTTCTGTACACAAAAAAAAAACTTGTGAGAAGCACACGTGCGTGCATCAAAAATTCTAATTCACGTCCCCCGGCATCGTGTGCGCGCTCGTATAATATAAAAGATCTGATCAGGAACGGTTATCGATTAAATATACTCTCACACTCACACGCACGTACGGCATAAGCTCGCGCTCGTATATTATGCTATATATATATGTGTGTGAGGGATGTATAGCGATTCTAAATGGCTTCGTCGCGCGTACATATTCCAACCTCGGGGGGGCGCCTTTCAATTAGCATCGCAAAAGCCCGAACGATGATGTTTGCATTATATACGAAAATTCTTATCGCAATTACGTATTTCTCTCTATTCGAAGCCAATTGCGTGTGTGTATGGTAAAAGTCAAGGTATCAATTTCAGAAATCTTCCCACTTTTACGCGTGCAGTTTAAATTAGAACAGAGCACTCCTCTCTATGAACAAATTGCTTTTTGAAACAGGAGGAGGAGTGCACCTCGATGAAATTACTTTCGAGTAGGCATACACTCGCTCACCATTGACATGGAAAACTTTATATAGAAGAGCAGCCGCGGGGTCGTTATTGAGCTTCATTTTATAATGATGTTGTTGTTGTTGTTGTTGTTGTTGAAAACTTCCTCGTTGCGCGATTTAGGCTCTCTTATCTGGCGAGCTCGATCGGTGACAACCCGCTCGAGGAAAGGCAACGAAATAATAAAAAAAAAAACATCGCTTCGTTGGAATTGCCAAGTTTTCTTTTTCGCGCGATTGCTAATCGATTTGTTTCTTCTTACATCGATGTAACGCGTTGCAGCGTGAAGGGCATAACAGAGTTTTTTTTTTGTATAAATCGTATACACGAGTGCACCCCCAAAAAAAAAAGTTTATCATTGCACACCCACGATGTATTTCAAGGACTCGGCAATTAGTCCTCTCGAATTTACCTATATAATCGAAATCGGGAGAAAGTGTATACAGCTTTTATATAGCTTAGCACGAAACACGCACGTGTCCATAAACTTACTTTACCTATTCGCGCGGCGAATCGATTGATTCGCACACATATGGGTACGAGGGTGAATTACTCAAACAAAAAGTAGAAGCAAAATTATCAGGCCAAGTTCGGATTATTTATGAGAGTTACACCGCGCGACGCAGAATAAAAAAAGTAGTTTTTTTTTGTACGATTCGCGAATGTATAAATCAGCAAAATGGATCACTGTAAACATGTCATGCCGCGCTCGGCTCCGAAATTGCTTACGTAAAATATTATCGTACCAGTCCGCCCTCCGAGGCAGGACAAATAGCCACGATAATATACCTAAGTGCCCTTTCCTTGTTTTGTTTTTTTTTTTTACTTATGTTTTATTTTTAATCAATGAAGTACGAAGTCGAACAATAATGCACAATTTTACGAACGAACGCGAGACATAAGTTCCCGTAAATAAAGATTCGCGAACTTTAATAATATTCTCGAAACAATAATGAAGTTTTTAAGAGGGCTCTGTAGGTACACGATAAGCATGCGGGTGCATAAAAGACGCCCGTCAGTCGCGCAGGCTCTAAACGTTTGCACACAAAAAAAGGGTAAAAAGAAAGAAAGAAGGTCAACGGTCGATGAGCATTACACGCACACCCCCCCGGCTATATGGTTGATTCTCTGTGAAATTTGAATGTCATACATGTCACCAAATTTTATTAGGATTTTCGAGACTTTTTAGAAGATTTTCAGTTATCAAATTTTCTAGTAATCTTATCCAGAAGCCACTCGAGGCTGAGTTATGAATTTTTATAATATTACCTCTAAAATAGGGTGATAGATAGTCCCGAAAATTCTAATAAAATTTCATGACATGGTACGACAGCCAAAATAAGATTTTCACGGAAGCGAAAAAAAATTTTTTTCGACAATGGATTTCTCAGAGAATCGGCCATATATCGTATGCATTTTACCAAGTCGTCTACATATTTGATCCTACATACCTATATAGCGACTGGCAGAGAGAGAGAGAGAGACAGAGAGGATATTTTCGTGGCTCGTATAGATACGATGCATACATATCACGAATTCTCCCCAGCGCAAATTCTTACAAATGCAATCACGAAATATATACTTGTAGGGCATATTTTGACCCGCTTTTCGATCAAAATACTTGCATATAGATGCACATACTGCACATTATAGTCGTACGTTTCGAATTGCTTTTGTTTTCTGCTATAGCTGCGCGAATAAAAATTTACAATTATATACCCCAGTGTCTGTCTGTCTGCGCGGGGGTGTATGTATGTATATTTATCTACGATAAACCGCGTGTCGTCGCGTGGCCATTAAAAACTCATTAGAAAACTTTTGCAGCCGCGAGGGTTAAAGAAAGGGGGGAAAAAAGAAAGAAAGCACAATCAAATCTGTCAGAAACTTTGACATTAATTCGCGACCAAATAAAGTAATTAAATTAGTTCGAATGAAATCGCGAGAGAAAAAAGAGAGAAAAAATGTATTCACGATATAATCGATCAGTTTATAACCGTTTATTCTTGACCTATTATACCCCTATTATCTGACACTTTGAATCAATCGATAGAACGTTTATTAAGTTGTTACGCGCGAGAAAACAGCTGTCACGAACGGGGGTTCTTTCGAACTCGCTCTATGCTCTCTATCCGTCACAGATATGTCAAAAAATCTTATAAATGCACTATAGGACTGTAAAATTACGGTGCTTTCATAAAATAACACACGCCACGAGTGAATAAATGACGATGATGAACGACTATTTTGCACGTTTGCATTAATTTCAATTTATTTGGAAAATCGTTAAGCTATTCACACTTGACACTATATACATAGATCGTTGAATGAAATATTTACCGCGAATGGCGGCACTTGTGTAGAGTCACACTTGTAATTCGTAAAAAATGACATGCAACAGGTCGATTATAAATAGAACACACCATTGGACACTATTTTTAGATCGATTGCAATTGCACGGTACAAACGATTGTTTTTAAATATGTCTGTGTTTTTTAACGAACGAGTTTAATTGGATTTTTACGTACAAGGCAGTTTTTGAGAAATAAAATATAACAATGGAACCGCAACAAACACCTCAAGCTCCGAGCGAGCCACAGATCGGAATGAAATTGATGACGGTAAGGAATTGAGGAGAAAGGCAAAGAGAAAATTAAGACGTGCACAAAAGTAATTATAGATCGAAAGCAAATTTTCATGCATCTTTTTACACCGAATGACGAACGATGCAATCGTCCCACATTTATTTGTGAAAAATTCGTACGGACGAGCGTTTGATTTATATATATGTCGAGTGAAATTTTTGGTTGATTTCATGTATAAAGCTTGTTTCGACTTACCATCCATTATGTAGTTACATACGATCATCCATCAGCCGCTCGCTCGCTCGAGCGTCGAAGTGAAAGCGGCAGTAGCATATTGAAAAACACACATGTGTGCACAATAGGTAACCAAGCAGGGGCCCGCAGCTCCGATCAGCGCTCCGCAGCTGCCACAAGGCCCGAGATTTCCAAATCCTCAAAATAACGGGCCACCGGGGCAACCACCCGGGGCAGGAGGACCACCGAGATTCCCTCCGGATAATCGAGCTCAATTATTGAATCCGAGCCAGCAGCCGCCGGTGCCGAGGCCGCCGTTCAACGGGCCGGCACCTCAGCGCGCGCCACCGCCCAGAAACGTCTTCTTCGGCCGTCCACCGGGTCCACCGGGTCCACCGGGTGTTGCCGCTCCTCCTCCTCCTCGATTTCCACCTCAACCAGGACCACCACCTCCGCCGGGAGGATTTCCAGCGGGTCCGAGACCACCTATACCCTACGGCCAGCCGGGATTCCCACCTCGGCCGCCGTACCCAGCTGGTAGCGAGCCACCGAGGCCCAGACCACCCCTGCAGCGTACTGAGTCTTTGGGCGCGGATAACAGACCTCGAGGACCACCAGGTCCACAACAGCCTCAAACGCTCGAGGGTCGCAGGGCCCGTTTCGGTCCGAGTTTGAGCGTCGAGAGCGTCGCCGAGGTGGAGGTCCATCAGGCGCAAAGCCGGCCGATGAGTGCCGTGAGCGAAGACAGTACTACCGGCGCCCCGGAGGCGAAGGTCCTCTCTACGAGGCCTCCAACCGGTAAAAATGTCGAAAGGCAACAGAGCAACGAAGAAAAACAGTGTCCCATGCCCGCTAAAAACAACGTCAACGGCGACGCACCTGCGAGTAAAGCCGAGCCGGCCAAGGCCCCGGGCACGCCGGCGAACAGTAACGAACACAGCATCAAGGGTTTCGACGACGGGGTGAGAAAGTCACTGACTACGCCGCCACCGCCGCTACCCTCCGTAGCTGCTTCTGCTGCTACCACTAAGGAAGAACCAAAGGAGAAGAAAGACGACGACGACGTTGCCCAGAAAAAAAAGAAGATGACCGTCGAGCTGGACGCGACGAGGGACACCGCCGACGACGAGAGGCTGTCCAAGGAGCGAGGCATCGCCTCGGCCAAGGCCGTGAAGCAGACGGGCGAGAGTAAACCCGTGAAAAAATCGCCGTCCCTGCAGAAAATACAGAAATCAGGTTAAATAAACGATTCGATTCAGTAAAATTTGGGAGTTAGGGCACTTGAGTTTTGGCTTTGAAAATTTAAGGTTTTTTTTATATATATTTCAATGTTCGGATTTTTTTGTAGACGTCGAGAACGACAGTGGCGTTGACGAGTCGACGCAACGCAGAGAGGTAATACACTTCGAAATTTGTATAATAGAGACAAATAATATCACACGAGTACAACTCATAAATTTCCTCGCAGATCCCAAGAGCGAACGGATTGGCGAAAAAGACGCGAGACCTTGAGAAACGATCCATGTCCTGCTCGCCCGTGAAAACTCCCAACAAAAGCCTGAGATCGCCGTTGAAAACGCCCGACGGGGCGCCGGCCTCGGCTCTCGATGGCAAAAAGAGTGAGCTCTCGTACACACCCTGAATTCCAAGTCAACGATAATTTTATTCATTGAAAATTGTTTTCATTTCGTCACGCAGAGGTACCGATGAACAAGATCCAGGTGGGCGCCGCGCCGTCGCCGAATCTCAAAGCCGTGCGCTCCAAGATCGGCTCGCTTCAGAACGCCACCCACAAGCCCGGCGGCGGCAACATCAAGATCGAGAACAAGAAGCTGGACTTCAGCGGCGCCCAGGCCCGGATCGCCGCCAAGAACGACACCTACGCGCCCCACGGCGGCGACAAGAAGATCCAGCAGGTCAAGCTCCAGTGGAACGCCAAGTCGAAGATCGGCTCGCTCGGGAACACGAGCTACAAGCCCGGGGGTGGCGACAAAAAGATCGAGTCGATCAAGCTGGATTTCAAGGACAAGGCCAAGCCGAAAGTTGGATCCAAGGATAATACGAAACACGTGCCAGGCGGTGGGACCGTCAAGGTAGAGAGATTTTGCTTCATTTTTTTTTATTGAAAGATACGATCTCCTGTTTTTAAAATAATCGCTGCGGATTTCCAGCTGAAAAATCTAAATCTATTTGAATTGAAAATCTAGCTTAATTTTCAATTATCTAGCTGGATTTGATTTTAAAATAAACATGAGGAAAGATTCAAAGAAAATATTCATAATAAGTACAAATAAATCATTGCACTTAGAGTTTTATTCAAAATAAATTTTCTTTATTTGAGATGATTAATTTTCATCAAGCAAGATTTCGAGTCAAATCAAGCTAAATTTCCGTTCCAATCCAGTTAGATTATCCACCTGGAAATCCAGTGATTATTTTTAAACCGGAACTGCATTATAATCTTTATATACAATTAATTTTGACTGATATTTTTAGCCATAATTTTTTTAACTAGACTAGATGATAAATATAAACCTGCATGACTGCAACTACTCATAAATGACTATGATAATTGTATACCGATATATTCCAAAATATATTTTTCTAACGCATGCCTAAACTCTGACATAAACTAAAAAAAAAGAAAATACACACACGGCACTCTTACGTAATACAAATGAGATCTCTGGACGAAATGCAGCAAATATCTAAAGCTTATTACAGTTGCGTAACTTGACATAAATAAGCTTAAAAGCTTTCATCATTGATTATTTCGAGCAACAACAACAACAATACATTCGCCTTTTAATTTTTTTTTTTTATACTGCGTTTAACAAAAGTCAAAATAATACTGGACAATTACAAACAGCATAATAATTCATGTGTACTAAAGCATCAACAATAACTTATTGGGTTTGTTATTAAAAAACTAAAAAAAAAAATAAAGACACCGTCGACGTCGAAAAAAGCTCCAGCTGAAAAGGCCAGCCCAGCCGATAACGTAAGTAACACAATGATAATCAGGCGATTGTAAATCGATCGTGTGTGCAGCACCTCTCTATATGCTACTATACTAACTCATTGTTAAGTACATCTGTGTAAAGCTTTTATACATATTTCATCGCAAAAAAAAAATTACACGCGCTTTTGTGGGCACTATTCTTGGTACTATTCACACGAGTGAGCTTTTGTTATGCAATTTGAGTGCACTTGAAATTATGAAAAAGAAAAAAAATTAATAATGATAAGTATAAGTGTTATGTGGTCCATTTTCAAGGAAACATAGTAGGAGATCACGGCAATGTTGGTATTATTACGTAAAAACTTCATCGTCTTTCTCTTTCTGTCTGCCCTTCTCTCTCTTTCTCTCGTAGATTTTCATCAATCTGTGTCTGTCTTCCAAAGCCACGATTCGAGTGTGATTTTGAACCAAAAAACAAAAAAATCACCCTCAACTCAAAATCTGATGTACTGATTTACCCGAATTTTTGCAGATCGAGACGCATAAAGTGGAGGTGAAGGCCGAGAGCAAGATCGGCTCGCTGGACAACGTCAAGCACAAGCCGGGCGGCGGCGACAAGAAGATCTTCGACGACAAGACGTACCTGCGACAGACGTCGTCGAGCCACGGGGGCAGCGTCAGTGGAAGTGTCGGCGGCAGTGGAACGCAGGTACGAGTCTAAATAATCTTTTTTTTTTTATAAATCACGTGCGCTTATTCGAGTCACGAGCAAAAGTATATCATACACAAAGTAGTTGAGCTTTATAGACGAGTAGATATTTTCACTCTACGATGTATCATTGCTTTTGCGCAAAAGTAACTCGAAAAAGATGCATCGATTTATTTTGAATCCAACGACCGAATACCAAAAAAAGAAATTTGGTTATCGCACACAGAGCCCGGTACCATCGAGCCGATCGGTCGACAAAAATGGACTGCCCATCTCGGACGAGAATCTCAACCAAGAGCGTTAAATTGTGCGCGTAGTATGTGTGATAAATCATCATCGACGTTTCCAACGCAGAGATCCATTATCATCGTCGTTATTTTCCCTCGACCTTCTCCCCCCTGCAGCTGATTCATAAATGATAAAATAGGATATAGATAAAATTATCCTCGAAAAACAATGTACCGCGTACGATTTATCAACAGTATTTTTTCGAGGATAAATGAGTTCACGCAAGTCACTGTATGATGTAGTTTGTCACTGCGATGAAAAAAGATCCTCGCGTTCGAGGATGATTCTCTTTTTGATGTTTTATTCACTTCCTGACTTTCATGTGACGAAAAAGAAATAAAAAAATAAAAACGTTAACATAAAAAAATACTCACGTTATCGGTTCGACGGAGACTAGGGTCGAATCAAGAAACATTTCTTACTATTACATAATTATTATTATTATTATTACTTATCGAAACCTACTTAGTGGGTAGACTACTCGGAGAGACACGCGACGCCACACTAATTAATATACGATGTAAATATAGACAAAAAAAGCTTAAATTTAAGCTTGATGGGAGATGCTCTAACATTACTCATTATAATATTGTCATAGATAACAGTAAAAATTTTATCCTGTAAAACGTATGATATAAAGAAAATGTTCACAATTAAAAAAAAAAAAAAACAACTCAAACAGTGCTAGATGTAATCACATATAATAATAAAAAGTGTCTTGATTTTGAATGTCTTGAGTAAATATTTTATATTGATTAAGTATAAATTAAAAAATCAACGTAACATTAAAAAAACCATTATCAAAAATAAAAACTGCTTACTCGCTGTTACTTTGTTATAATTTTTTTTCTTGCTTCTTCTTACGTAGTATTGAAACTCCATTTTTTAATTACAGAATTTTTTACTGTATAGAGAGCAAATGAGAAGGAAAAACTTGAGTGTGCCTACAATAATGTCTTAGCCCTAAATTTTTTCGTTTTGCATCCGCGCGTGTGATGTGTTTTACCACGATAACAAGATCAAAATGCATGACTGTGAAGAAAGTCGATCGTTTTCCTTATGAATTAGATAAACAAACTTGATAACGCTTTGATGAAATAAAAGTTGTGTATTTAATTTGAAATAGTTAGCTTATTACCGCTTTTGTACATACGGATCTACTAATCGTGAACCCATACAGTAATTGTGAGCCGCGCAATGATGATGTAGGTGCGGTAGTTCATTAAAAGCATACGTAATGCACGTATATACATTAACTATATTACGAATACATATAGACTTTATAATCACGTTTCACGAGCGACGTATGCGAAATCGAACATCGTAATTGTAATGCAAAACAACACGTATGTATTGTTATAATATAATGTATCGAGCATGCAATCGACACACGATTCAACAAAACCAAAAACTGTACTTTATTACATTATATAGATATTATTAAAAGGATTATTTTGTTGTCAAGTCAATCATTTTGTGTCATTTTATCGCACCTTGTTCAATTCCTGTGTCCTCGATTGATCGTATAATTCATTTAGTATTTATTATTTTTCAAATATAAATAAGTGAATAAAATTGTAGCATTGATTTTAATAACAAAATTTATTTACTGTAAATCGTAAGGAACATTTTTTTTCTTAATTACGTGATTTTCCTATGAAAAAAATCGTGACAATTTGTTCTATTACCAATCTATTATCAATGGTAAAAAAGTCATCATAAAAATAGAAAATTAACTAATACATTGCAAACAGTTATCGTTTACAACCGTAACAAATATTTCGTTTACTTATTCAAAAGTTATTTCACATTTATAAGAAGTTATTAAATACTTCTGTTACACACATTTTAGCATATGTACAATTTCATTCATCGATTGATGTATATTACAAGCACATAATTTGGGAGCTTTATTTTTAATAAAGAAATCAAAAAAATATCATTTGTATACTTTGGACGATCGCAAAATTTTAGAAAAGCAAGTAAATATAATTTCCAGTCACAATTGCACATCACCCTGACTTGTAACTTGTTATATACATGGATGAATTTACAAGTAAATTGAATCGAAAAATTATTTATTTGTATGCTGAAAAAAAATAAACTAACAAACATTTGTATTGAGTCAAAGTTGTACTGCTCAGGTTCTTAGATGAAAAGAGTACTCTTTTATCTAATTTTTCAGCATATTACATCTGACATATAATCATTAAATTGAGATCTCGAGTCTAACTGAATATGAATCTTGTTTAGATTAAACACCATCTTCGATTTAGTCATATAAAATTTTCTCTAAGCGATGGAATTCGCGGGGCTGATAAGCTACGAACGCCACCACCTACACCAACTGAGGATCGACGTTTTCTCATAGATTCTTCAACGACAGCTTTATCAAAAAACTGCTAATCAAGAATCTACTGAATTTATCATTCACCAAGTTTATACTAATAGCAGTTTGTACAACCTTAGATACAGCTTATGAAGTTTCTTTAATTAAATAATAGTTATCTAATATATAAAACTTTTCTGACTGATTGCAAATTAGAACTAGTTTTAAATTTTTTCAAAAATTGAGTTCTATTGTAAAAAAAATATTTCCATGATTAACTTTTTTAGAATAACTCTAATGAATCTCTATTTACATTTTTACTATCTTACTCTAAATTATGTACAATATAATTGTACTTAATTTAATCGTCAATGAATAATATAAATTTACTTTACTCTTCACTGTTGTTATGATCATCAATCTGTTTGATAGGAGGACGAACGATTGTAACTCCATCAAAATATGGATGACTTAATGCTTGTTTAGCTGAGATTCTCGTATTTGGATCATAAGTGAGAAGTTTCTGAAATAAATATATTATTAAAATTAATTGATTTTGACATTTTTTTTAAAACTGTTTCATGATAAGATTTTAACTTACTTTAAACAAATCTCTGGCATTCTCATCAAACATAGGAGCAACTTCGTCCAAATCCTTAGGTTCCCATTTTGGAAACATAGATTTATAGTCTTCTAGTTGTGACACTCCTGGCCATATAGACTCATCAGGTGTGCCCAAGACGCGAAAGATTTTAAATAACTGATCTATTTCTGAATCACCAGGAAAGAGAGCTTTTTTATTACCCTGAAAGCAATTTTAATTTGAGTAAAGTAATGATTGAGTATTACTCCTAATAAAAACTATGTCTAACCATTTCAATGAATATGCAACCAAGACTCCACACATCAACAGCGGTCGAATATAATTTAGAGCCCAATAAAATTTCTGGTGCTCTGTACCATAGAGTAACTACTTCGTGAGTAAATGTTCGAACAGGCAGTCCAAATGATCGAGCTAATCCAAAATCAGCGAGTTTAAGATATCCTTCATGATCAATCAGAAGATTTTGTGGTTTCAAGTCTCTGTGTAAAATGCGGTTCACATGACAGAACGCAATAGCTTTCAACATCTGCCATAAGTAAGACTGTAAAATATGAAAATTTCCATCATGATTTACTCGTAAATTATATATAAAATATTGAAGTAATAAAAATTAAACTTTACTTTAATCAATGGAGCACTTAGTCCATTAGTGGTGGAATCGAGTAGTTTCTTTAAGTCTTGATTTAAATACTCAAAAACTAAGTACAAATGTTGATCCCCTTGAACGACGTCTAACAATTGTATCACATTAGGATGGGCAAGCTCTTTGAGAAGGGATATTTCCCTAATTGCAGTAGATGGTACCCCTTCGCTTTCGCTACACATTAAAATGATCGTTAGTTGACAATGAAAGTCAAGTTCAGTAAAAAATAGCAGTTATCTTGACAAATGCAACTACATGATGTAATTGAAAATACAATGATGCAAGTCCCAAAAAACACCCTCCAAAGAATCAACTCTCAAAAACGTCAAAGTTGATGACATAAGAAAAGACACTCACGTTTCCAAGCGTATTTTTTTCAGAGCAACGAACTTGCCCGTCATCACGTCCTTGGCCTTGTAGACGACGCCGTAGGTGCCCTCGCCGATTTTCTCCAATTTGCAAAAGTTCTCCATATTTATAACCTCGAACTACTGTGCGTAGTACTACGGGGCCACAAGACTCGTCGTCCTCGAAATGACCTTTGCGTAAACCGCTGCACCAGATTTGACCATAAAATCTTCCGATCAAAACGAAATCTAACAGCTCCGATCGAGGATGAAGCTTCGAGACTACAGAATAGACAACACGCGATTCTTCTGTACCTGAGAGACAGTGTCAGGCCCGCTTATATTCAGTCGAATTTTCTCTCGAACGAACGCCGATTGAGTACTCCCACCGCAGTCGAAACGAATTGGTCTAGAGCCGAGACAGAGAGAGAGAGAGACAAAGAGATCAAAGCCGTTGTTGCGAGTCGTTTTATTTGAGCTGCGCCCGAAAACGCCGATGAGCTTATACGATGATGGATCAAACCTGATCTCAATGAATCGCAGTTCGAACGCAACTTTCCCGCCTGGCGCCTATACTATGCACGCGGCGGCCAGCGGCCTCTCGAGTCGCAGTAGGTTAGCAACCCTACTCTACTACCAGCGCAATGTTTACAAAACGCGGCCGGCGCGGCGCATCCATGAGCGCGATCGCGATGCTTTCCCGGAAAAAAAGCCGTCTGCGCCGTACTGGCCGTAATATTTACAATCGGCAGAAACGGTGTGTTTACACGCATCAGGTAGTACCGACTTTTAAATATGTTCTATTTGGGATATCTTGGAAATTTATCAAACACGTGATATATATTTTTTAGAAACGTTCGTTCATCATGAAAATAACTTTTTTTTTTATTAACGATATATAGAGATATGTACAATTATTATCAATCAACGATCACTCAATCATTCAGATTATCATTAATAATAAGTTTCTCATTTTGGCATTTGTTGCAATCGACGGTGTTTTCAATGTACGATTTGCACAAATCTGCAAAGGACCATTTTTGCGTTGAACACTTATTTATATAATAGCCATTCACAGACCAAACTGTCATCGATTATAATAATAATAAAAAGTTTTCGAGGGCGTAGAATCGAATCGTCTACAAAAAGTACCAACGATAAGCCCACTCGGGGGGCTTATCATCCTCCGACTATCAGACGGTCTCGACCTGGCCCTTTCTGCGCGGTCGGCTCTCGTGTTGATGGCTATGGCTGCTGCTGCTGTTGCTTTGCCTCTCCATGAACGACGTCTCCTCGGATCGTCTACTACTGCCGCGGCTCGACGTCGAGGCCACCTCGACCATCTGTCCACTGGCGGTACTGCTGTTGCTGCTGCCTCCACTATTTTGCCCGGTAACTATACCAGCCGAAGTCGTAGCCACCTGCCGCGTCACCGCTGCCGAGTCCTTGTCATCCTGCTGACTCGTCGACGAGTTCGACGTCAGCGAGGTCTTCCTCAGTCTCATGTCCTCCAGCGGTATCTCCTCGCTTCGGGGCCTCGGCAGTTTCGGGGAATTCTCGCGCGTGCGGGCACCGCTCCCGCTGCCACCCTCCTGGGACGACACGCGACCCGTCGGGCTCCGGTCGACGTGACGCAGACTCGTGCCGGAGGAGCCCAGGGATTTGTTGGCGTAGCTGTCGCGGCGCATCTGAGCCGCGAAGCCGGGTACCTTGTTCACCTGGAACAGTCGCTGCTGCAGCTGCTGCTGTTGATCCTTCAGCGACGACGAACGATGATGCGCTCGACCACCTGCTGTTCCTTATACCAATAATATATCGTTAGCTCGCGCCCGTCTCTGTCTCTCGTCGCAATATATTATTTTTCTCTACATTTTATTAAATGCAACTAAAAAGAAAAATCAGCTACCAAAAAGAAAACACACGCAAATAGTTTAATTTTTTTTTTTCGCCGAGAAATACTTACTGTCGCGCAGAGAGATGAGAGAATAGTTGGTCGGCGTCGAGCACTGGGGCGTACTGGTAGGAATATCGAGCAGCTTGGCGATCTGAGTCATCTTCTTCTGTCTCGCCTTTATCCTGCCTTTCGTGAGCCTCTGCTTGGCCGCCATGCAGCGAATGTGATCGTCGAATATAAACTTGGCCGAGAGCAGTGGGACTTTGTTGCTCGTGCCGCTGCACGAGGGCTTGTGAATGGTCAGGTGCAGGCATCGCGAGTCGTCCTTGTCGCCCACCACCTCGATGTCCTGGAGGAAACCCACGAATTTTGCGATACCCCAGCCGAGTTTGCGCGCGTCCGGCTCCACGAGGATCAGCTGTATCGAGTCGATCACCAGAAATCGCCGGATCTTCTGGCCGTCCTTCCAGACGACGGTGCAAGCGATCAGATCGCTGTTGTCTGCAAATTTTATCATTATTGCCTCGTTAATGCGTGAAGTCGAGCTTTAGAAAACACTTAAAACCATTAATTACACATATAGTTACTTAGATCTAAAACGTTGTTGACTTGGACGCAGCTGCCGGGATTCGTGAGAGGCAATTGATTCTCGACCTCGTTGTAGAGGGTCAACGATAGCTCTCGGATTAAAAAAAATACTCTGATCGCCCGACGAGCTCGTTCGACCTGAAAATACAATCATTGTTACTGAAAAATCTACTTTAAAAGATATTCTTAATGACTTACCTCTCCACAAGCCAATCTTTTGCTAAATTCAATGCCTGTCATAGGTGTCCCCGTAGGAGGTAAAAGAATATTACTGTCCATCATCAGCCACTCCACCTTCAGTGGCTTTTTCTGAATCTCGCCATACTCGTCCTCGAACATGTCTAAAAATATATCCTCGCTCTGCAATGAAAAACGAGATACGGTACGATTAGAAATTGTGAACGAACGCCGGACATCGTAAATTTTGATCTACGACGCGAGTAACATGCTTTTATGAATCTAGCAATCCCAATTTTCCATTTCTTGACCTTATAAAAGTTCCGGAGTAGCGCCGTGCTCTGCTCTTTCGCGGCCTCAATCGCCGCCAGATGACAGTCTTGGAGGATACTCTCGTTGTCGCAGATAACGAGATGAAGAAGTAGCTTTATCGCAAGTTCGAGTGTAACCAGTCGAACTTTGGCACCTATCGATAGAAAATCAAGGAATAAGTTTGACATGAATCGCTGATAAATGGGAATGTTTATTTACCTGATTGACAACTCAGAGTTATGATGTGAATAATTTTATCGATCAATGTTTCATTGTAACGATTTTTCACCGATGATTTATTTGGAGCTAATGAGAATCCCAGAGACTCCGAATGTACTTCCTGCAATGAAGAAAAAAGGTAAATTAGAATAATGAAAAATAGTTTCCATATGCTTGATTCAGTTTTACATTACCTTATTATTGGCTAGGGCATACAGTATGCACAAAGCGAATAAAGCTGCATAATCATTTTCCTGACAGTATAAAGAATTCAAAATAGCCTCGAGGAATGGCTTGTTCGATACCGATTCCTCTTCCGGCGTGATATCGACTCTATCGACGTTTAGTGGACCCTCGAGAGCCAACCTCTGCTCCTTTTCCTCGTCCGACACGCTTAAATATTTTATTTCCTTCGCGACTGTATCGCTGGTAGCGTCGGCTTTGCTAGATTCGCTCTTTGCCGGGCTACCTTCGGCGTTCGAGGAGGCTCCCGACTCCAATTTTGCACCATCGTGTTCAGTGTTATCTTTTGATTTTTCAGCCTCGGCTACGATTTTTTCGTCGACTTTTAAATTATTCGATTCGTCGCTTTTTACATCTGTCGCTTCTTCGTTCTCGTTTTCTTCCTCTTGAACGTCGGCTAGTTTGGATGGATCGCCCCGAGAGTCCGATGCGCTCTCGAGGGACTTTTCTAAGCTCTCCTTGGGTGGTAAAAAGGCAACGGTTTCGTTGGATACGATTTCTTCGAACTCTTCTAATACTTTGCTTGCACCACTCTTTATTATCTCTACGTTTGATTTTAGAATCACAGCTGCAAGGGTTTTTACTAATGGACCATGGGATATGATTAGAAATACTTGGGATAGCAGGAAAAGTGCCACCACTGTACTAACGTATTTGCGATCCTCCTGAATAATTAAAAAATACATAGAAAATATGGTTAAATTAGTTATTAATTTCAATGATATGATTAATTTATCAAAAAATTTTAAACTCACGTAATTATCGCACAATAAATCCTTACGCCTAGTTAATGAATAGACATACAAAGGAACAAGTAACTTATGCAATAAGTGCTCTGATAAAACTTTGTTCAAGTCTTCTATATTAAGGCATAAAATATCATTTAGATAGTGGAGATGATCCAAATGTTCAGCCACTAAGTCTGCTAATCTATTTTGACTCTGGTGACTAAATAAAAAAAAAGAAAAGTTATGTTTTTTATTCTTGCACAAAATCTAAAACAATTGCTTTACTTACTCAGCATCAGTTCGAACACATGTATCTAGTTCAAGAATATGATTGCCAATGAACCATACAAGATTGCTAAAATATGGAGCTGCTGTTTTGTCACGAATGAATCTGAGCATTGATGCATCTTCAACTCTATATACATTCAGGGTAAGAGTTCTGACAGCAATGCGAACCATACCCTCAGAATGATTGAAAAATTTGATAGCTTCTGTATATAATGGAAAATCATTTGTATGCTAAAAGAAAATAATTCTATTTTTATTAAATATTTACATGATGTCATATACATATGCTATCTATTCATTTTGTATCAAAAATAACAATACATTCAAGATGATATGAAGCAACCAAAAAAATAGATTAAAGTTATTTAAGGATATGAGTATGATTAATTAGTAATGTTTGATCATTTTGAAATTTAGAAAAAGAAGTTAATAAGAAAAGCAGAAATAAAATTTGGCATGCTTTTAAGATATGAATGTTGAAATCAAATTGTTAACTTTTTGTACAATCATGTTTGATATAAAATGCAAAACTAGAAAACGTATATGAATGGTATGATATGAAAATATGAACAAACACTCATTAGATATACCTTGTTTACCTCGTTATAGAAAAAGTGAATAGTGTGCGCATTTAGTTTCAAACTTAATGTCTTAAGAAAACTTATATAGTAAGCCATCACTTCTTCATCACTAAAATCAAACTTGTGCACTATTATACTGTTAACATGATTGTTACTCAATAAATAATCTGAAAAAGAAAGATTGTATGTACAATTGTTATAATTCAATAAAAAATTAGTTAAAAATCTTACATAATGAGGTTTCATTTCTAATATTTTCAAACAAAATATTGAGTGTTTGCAATAACTGAACACATACGTAGCTGCCACATTTTTGTTTCATTATTCGCAGGAAAAATGACAGCATATTTTTTTCCAGAAAAAAGCTACAAAGAAATCATAAAATGAATTAAATTCTTTTATGGCATAAAGTATAATGATTGTAACTCACTCAAAAACACTGCTGTCATTTTGATCTCCCCAAATTAATATTTCAGCTATCGATCGCAAAGTTTCCACCAATAAACCTCTATTGGTTTCCGATACTGTTTGGTTCTTTGATAAAACATTGTACAAGTACCTGTGACAAGTAATCATAAATTTTAATAAAATTACCAATATATATTAAATTATCAGCAGTGTTTGTCAAAACAATTCTTACTTAAGATGTTCAAGAGAGTGTGGATTTTTGGGCCTCCAGAGACCTCCTCCGAACCAACTGCGACTTCGGAACATTGTTCAAGATATCGAGGAAGTAAAATGTCAATGTTAACGTGTTTTAACGAAGCTACATAACTAAATGCGCAAAGTTACTCCCGAACGTCAATTCGATCTGATGTGTTCCAATTGACATCACAAAATTTCCGAAACGTATGTTCAATACCTGACTATCATTTCACGCATACTCATTAACCCTGAATTTCGCTGTCATTATAATCCAATCAAGTCGGTGTGCTCGATATCATTTTTAGCGATCACCGAAGAAGCTTTGGCAAAATCTGCTGCTGATACCAAAATTTGAATGAAGACTCGATAGAGACACAGTGGTGGTAGAAAAAAAACTGGTAATCGTCTTCGTTATATTTTACCATTAGCTATCGACGAACAACGAGACACTAGTGAAAATTATTACTTAATCTTAATGCGCTTTACAAAGTTCGCATAGCTCATTGCTGACTGCTCTTGTGCTATGTATTATGTATCATTCACTCACACCGAGAGCGAACCGAGTGTCAACCGAGAATTCACACTCGTATGAAATCATGACGGTGGGAGACGACAACTCTAAGAACAGTATATTTGTTGGCTTTTATCAATTCGAGGTTAGGTGTCACGCGCGTACAAATTGGCGTCTGCTATACGTGCTTTAAATAAACACGAATCGAGCGCGTGCGGCGTGCACGACGATAACAGAGCGTTATTGATTTTAATTAAAAAAAATAATAAAGCAAAGTATTAAAAATTAATTATAAACAATCGTTCGGGTGGAATTTTGATTTACGTCAACGACATTTTTCGTCATTCGTTCGTTCGATAAGAGTTCAAAATGAGAGTTTTAGAACTATTCAGTGGGATTGGAGGCATGCATTATGCATTGACAGGTAGATTATTGTGTTTTCTGATTTTATTTTTTCGTGATAATATAATTCTAATTTGTATGATTTTTTCAGAAAGTGGAGTGGATGGAAAAGTTATTAGATCAATAGATATTAACACTGTAGCTAATACAGTGTACAATCACAATTTTCGAAAAACGACGAATCTCAACAGAAATATTCAGTACTTAACTGTAAAACAAATCATGGATTGGGATATCGATTGTATACTCATGAGTCCACCTTGCCAACCTTTCTGCAGAGTCGGATTAAAAAAAGATTCATCGGATAATAGATGTGCGCCATTGTTACATTTGTTAGAAATCATTCCAGAAATTGCAACTTTGAAGTATATTTTAATTGAGAACGTAAAGGGTTTCGAAAGCTCTCAAGCTCGAGAAGAAGTTATATCTTGTTTAGTTAAATCAAATTTCAATTACAAAGAGCTTATTCTTAGTCCGTGTCAGTTTGGTATACCCAATTCAAGACACAGGTACTATTGTTTAGCCAAAAGAAAAGATTTGAACTTTGTATTTAAAGATTCTGAATTGTTAACACAGTTACCGGAGGAAATTACGACTATACTAGCTCAGAAAAATAAATTATCATTAGATGGTGATAAGGAGCTAAATCCTGTGGCCTTTAAAGATTGTTATAAATTAAAAAATATATTAGAAACAGAAGTTGATGATACATACTTAGTACCTAAAAGGCATGTAGTTAAAAGAGGTAAAGTTTTCGACATAAGAAATCCAGAATCAACTGGAAGCTGTTGTTTTACAAAGGCATATAGTCATTATATGGAAGGAACTGGTTCTGTTTTATCTCCATTCACAGACGAAAAAGTAAAAAACAAATTCATTGAGGCATCTAATGCAGAATCAGAAGAAAAACAAGTAGAAATATTGAAAAGTATGAATATTAGATTTTTTACACCGAGAGAAGTAGCTAGACTCATGTGTTTTCCAGAAAATTTTACTTTTCCTGACAGAACAACACTAAAGCAAAAGTACAGGTTGTTAGGTAATTCGATAAATGTATTTGTAGTTAGTCAACTAATTTATTTGTTAAACTATGAAAATACTTTGTAGAAATAAAATTTTTACACAAAAACCATTATGCTTAAAATTATTGTATAGTTTATTTCCATTAAGACTATGAAAAAACATATCTTGGCTTAATTTAATTATTTTACAAGTAGCTAAGACATTCTTAAGATACTAGATAACTTAAAGTACATTATAATATAATACTTTATTGCAAAAAATTGACTAACTTAAAAAAATAATAGAAATAATCTTATTTATCACTTAATTATTATTGAGAAGCACAAGTAATAATTCCATCATCTCATCCAGCAATCAAAAAAAAGCTTGGAACTATGCTGAGATGAGATTAACAAATTGGTTTTTGAACTCTATGGAATGAATTATTCATTGGACTTGACTATTGATCGGAAACCAATTTAAATTCTAAAAAAATTTTACAGTGCATTATTTAAAGTACCTAAATCGTATTCGATTTCTTTTAGAATACTCAAGACAAATCACATGTAGTTTAATCGTACAAAATAGATTTCTCTCCTTGTTCGTTTCTCACACTGTGCCCCCCATACCAAGGCACTTATTCCAGTTCCGCTGGCAGCGGTATTTTTCTCTCTTTGGCGAACTTCACCAGTGCCAGGTACTTCTTGTTCCACGCCTCCACCTCCTCTCTCATCTTGTTGTTCTCCTCCTGCATGATCTCCATGTCCCTGTACTCCTGGCTCTTCTCGGACTCGAGCTCGTCCTTCTGCTCGATCCTCTTGATGCGACAGCTAGCTGCATAACCTCGATTCTTCAGGGTCCTGCGGCGTTGCTTCATGCGCACGATCTCGTCCTTGGTCAGGCCACGCAGCTTCAGCTGCCTGTTGAGATCGCGCACCGAGATGGAGACGAGCTCGTCGTCGCTTATTTCGAGGCATGGCCCCGGTGACAGCGGATCCTGCAATTCCAACTTTATCGTGTATCATATGTGTTTACAAACATTGGGGAGAGAGACGTTTTTTAGCAGAAGACGCGATTTAGAGAATAATTACCATTTTCATCGCTCGGTTGTTGTCCATTCTTTTCACTGGTTTTTCCTGCGCAGGAATTTCACGGTTGTTGTTGCTGCTACGAAACTCCAACGCTGAATGCTTCCAACGGCGATTTGTGTCTGGCATGAAAAATTCGCTTAGTCATCTTCGCAGCCCCTCTCGGATGTTCATAAAGCCATATTACCTCTGTAGGTGCATGATTTTTCATTAAGGTCGCATCGTGGAGTATAAAAATCAAGGCTTAATGTATTTACAAAGGAAATCTGGAAGATTCCTTGTGCCGATTGATCAATTTTTCCTTTAATTACATCGTGCCTGTCGGAGAAGCGACTCTGACTTTTTTGAAAAGTCATCGCTCCACAACAAAGCCTGAGGTGAAAGTTGCGATCGTAGTCGCTAAAGCTTCAAAAGCGCTTTAATAGCTCTATGCTTGGACGCGAGCGAACCGTGAACAGTTATACATAAGTGTAAACCTGCAATGCGATCGAGCGTTCGCCGATCCGCATTAAGTACGTACGTCACACAATGGCGCTATACGCGAACACACCTTGAGTTTCACACTTACCTACACGTGCGCAGCTTTTGAAATGAGAGAAATTTTCACTTTGCTCTATTTTTAGAAAATATGCATGATATAAAGACAAAAAAATTCCTACTGTACCTTCTGAAAGCAAAAAAGGGAGCTTTTGAGCTGTTGTGGTAAAACACTCAAAATATAATTATGATCAGAGGTGATCTTGGGTGTAGAAGTACCTTAGGAAGTTATTACAGATTTTTTCTAAAAAAAACGGCAGCTATGAAGTAAACTGTTCATGCATGTGAAAAGTTTATAGAACAAAAAGTTTTAGAGTTGATCAAGAAACATTCTCTCATTTTTTCTGAATTTTTGGAGCGCGATTTTCCGATTTCTGGAAAATTCGTCAAGTCCAATTTACAAAATCATTCCAAAAAATGAGAGAATGTTCCTTGATCAATTCTAAAAGTTTTTTGTTCTATAAATTTTTTCTCCAAACTCAATTATTTTCGAGTAAAAAATTATACATTGTTACCCGTACATCAATTTTCTTGCACGATCTGCATAAGCATGAGCAGTGGGCTTTGTGGCCGCTGTTTTGTTATTAACTAGTTTTGGACCACCTTACCAAGCCATCAATAACTTTGAAATAAGGACTTGGTTAAATTTTTATTTTCAAGTCCTGAACGTTTAAAAAATGAACATACGTGTTTCGAAATGTACAAGGAACCTTTCATTATTCTTAAAAACGGAGTTCAACCGTTTTAATAAGTATTATTAAAGATTATTACAGGTGTCCCATAAGTGAATGGACAATTTTACCGGATAGCCCAGTTAGAGTTATAAATTGTATAAAAAAAGATTCAACAGTTAATTAGTGGAGCTATACATTTTTTCTGAAAGAATAATATTAATAGAAATGGACGGTGGAACAACACCGAAAAGGCGCGTTTCAATTTTTCATAAGTAAAACCAGATTTTTTCGAAATTCTCTTTTTGAAAAGTAGCACATTTCAAATTTTTAAAACGAAAACAAACACATTTAAACAGTTACTAAAAAAACTAGCACGTTGAGAAATTTTTCAGATAAATTGATAGCCCCTTTAACTGTTTGAGACAATAATTGATATTTGAAACAAAAATATTGAATTTTGGATTGTTAATTCCTGAAAATTACGAAAATATTATGAATTATTACGCATATTTTTACAAAATGATTTTTATAAAATTTTCATGGTCAATTGTATTTTGTTGAAGCGTATATATATTTTAAAATCTGCACTTTTTTGAAACGAAGCTTTTTTCATATTTTTATATATGATTAAAATTTAATGTTTCACAGCAATATATAAATGTTTCGGTGTTATACTTATCTCGTGAACTGTTGATATTTTTGAATCGATGCCCAATTGAAAAATTTTCTGAGATCGAGAAAATCTTTACAGACCTTTTATTTCGATTTTATCTAAAATAATTTTCACTGCAAAAGATAAACTTTATTACACTCATTTTAGCCTTTGCGTTCGCGCTCTTGCCGCTAAATGGCGTCATGACGCTTTAGCGACACCCACACTCCTCTTATGATTATTCAACCCTCCCGATCATACTCGGCAAACATTGAGCTATTGAGTCAGAGTTTTATGTTTTTAACCCTTTTAATAAAAAAAAAACACTTTGTGTTGATAAAAGAGGAACGATGCTATTTCATTTCCCCTTTTTCTTCCAATGGCTTCGCTCCATGCATTACATGGGCTTTTGTTAACATCCATATCACAAAAATGGTGAAATTCCATAAGCACAGCGACTGGAGGTAGAAGCAAAATTTTTTGTTAGTTAAAATTTACTGTGCCCATGGAAGAATCCTTGAATGATGTTTCTTTATCATTTATTTGAGCTTTCGCACGATTCGCTTCATTTTCTAAGTGTACATTCATGCCCTGCCACTTCTGCAACTTATCAAGCTAAATTAACAATCTCTTCGATAATGATTGACTAATCCAGTCAAGTTGGCCGATCGAGTGAGTTTCAGGCTCTCTGGAGTAAAATAATTTTCTAGCTAAGGGTAATAGTAGTTAATTTATTTTTTCATTTCATGATTCGTCAATGAAATTAATCGTATCCGTGATTCCCACGCGATAAGAGAGTAAAACCATTCTTAAAAACTTATTCAAGGCAAAATCCTTCTTAGTAAACATTTTTACTAGAAAATTTAACATTATGAAGTAACTTTGTACCGCCCATTGCTTGCATTGAAGTTTTCGCTTTTGTCGTATTTTGCAGTGAGATATAATTATAAGAAAATACAACTTGACTTTTTATTATTGCTGCAGGCTGCGAATCCCACTGTCCCTATCTCATGTTTACCTACGATTAACATCGCGCGAGCAATGCGTATGGACTTGGACGAATATAGTGGCGAAGTTCCCTTTGCGGAAAAAGTGCGAGGACCGCAAGTGATGCTTATGGACTCGTACGAATATCGTGGCGAAGTTGCCTTTGCGGAAAAAGTGCGAGGACCGCAAGTGATACGTATGGACTTGGACTAATATCGTGGCATATACTGACACTTTGTTACAAATGAGATCTTTCCAATTAGATCGCCCGCGCGTCTTTAGTAAATTGAGCATGTTGCCTCAATTTCTTGATAATATTTTTTATTTTTTCTCCGTTATTTGTTATTGTTCTAGTAGTTAATTTCGAAGCTTCTTGCAAGAGTGACAATAGTACCACCATCTCTGAGCTAATTTAAAATTTTTCAATTTTTCAGCTAAAATCTTGACTTTTCTACATTTAACTGGAGTATTAGAAATTTTTGAATTTTTCGGAGCCATTATCAAAAAGTGTTGTCAATTTTTTTTTACAAGATTATAAATTTCAAATTTTTGAAAAAAGAAGAAAAAGTTCCAGAAAGTCTCATATGAGACTGTGACTTTCATTGGCCATCGTGTGGCCTACCTTTCACATTTTCATCAATTGAAAAATGTTGAAGCTATTCATGAAGTGTGAATCGATTAGTTAGATTCAATTAAATTTACATCAAAATGAGTTTTAAATAACTACATCCAATTAATAGCTTTTGCTAATTAATACTCAAGAATTGAAAATCTTCAAAAACTGAATGTCAATTTCGTAATTCTTAGTTTTTGATCTGTAATGATGTGTTCATACGTCTTTTTACATCAGAACGTACGCTTCAAACACTTTTAATAGTATGAATTAATCCAGAACCCATCT
>CACVKI010146206.1:6732-23217 GCA_902732785.1 Trichogramma evanescens | reverse complement strand
GACCTTGTATATGGGTGAATCAAATGGGTGACCTTGTATTTTCTTGCCTCTAAGCCAATGTGCAAGGTATTGTGGGTTAAACAAATGGGAAACCTTGTATATGGGTTAATCAAATGGGTTAGTCAAATAGATCTACGTAATTTTTTTAATACCTATTATTTTTATATAATAAAATTTATTTCAATAACTAAATTTCTACTTTTATTTCGAAAAAAGGGGGTTGGTGAGCGGAGCGAGCAGGGGGGCGAAGCCCTCCTAGTATAGGTATAAAAGCAAGTTGGCCAGTTCGTCCTTCGCGTGTAAGTTTCTCGGTCTTTTTGCTTTCTTCGCTCGTTCGCTGCCGACTGCTAAAAGAGAGAGACAGAGAGGGATAGGTGTGTATATATACGGTGGTGCGATTGATTCATTACGCGTTGCCGAGAGGTGCTGCAGGGTTTGTATAAACACGCGCACTCACAAACACATACTTGTGTACACGCACACACACACACACACACATACATACAGGCGCGCTAACGTATATACTACACGTCACTCCCGTAGCTTCGGGCTAGCTTTCGCCAGTCACTTGTTTTCTCCGCTTTTCTCTCCGTCATATATACACACCGCTGCAGTGTACGTCTCTCTCTACCTGCAGCAGAGGTATATGTAGAAGTAGCAGTATACACACACATGTAGTCGATAGTTTTTTGCCTCGTCCTTTTCTTATTGCTCGGGCTACATATACTCACACTGTATATACGCGCGCGCTTTACGGGCAAATTACTGCGCTCTACGAGTGCACAGCTTAGAAACAGTATACAATTGTCACTTTATCAATCACTCGATCGAAATTGCGCGATTTCCTTTTTTTTGTCCCTCCACTTCTTCTTCTTCGTTCCCTTTTTTTTGCTCTTTATTTCTATCATTCGACCAAATTGCTTTAAATCCCTATCTCGTTACATACGGTTACACGCGGAAAAGTCGATAACATATAGAGGCCGTTCATTACTTGCATATACGCGAGAACTGGAACAGGGGCTTTAATAATTTTACAGCAAATAAATTTATCAATTCAGATTGGGGCGCTTGTGTCCGAGCGCGAAAAAAAGAGGGAAGATTGATTGCGTTAAAGCTAACATGTTGTTGACGCGACATGTGCTGCAGTCGCGCGTATAATATGCAATATGTTGGCGCGTGTATTATACACGCGATCTATATGTGAATAGAAGTAGATTGGCTGCCTCTTGCGGGGGGCTGCGGTCGGGACGGGGGCGTGTGTACTCTTTTTGCCTAGTTTTTTTTTTCTATTTCATTGGAAGGGTAATTCTCGTGTAAAAAATCGTGAGTAAACTCGCGACGTCTTCGCGAGAAGCGTGATTAGCTCGATGTCTGTGCACAGGGGGCTTGGCGCTCCGATAATTTAATTACTTTTTTCGAAAATTTGTCACTCCGACAAAATGAGAAATAGTGTAACACTCGGCGGTGGTATACAACAATGAATGCGCAAGGCAAGTTTACCTATGCCGAACTAAAGCTCTTTAATAGTTAAACTGGGAGTCAGAAAGCTAATTTTCAACTTCCTCGTCTCGCTGCACTGTCGCAGCCGCCGCTGCTGCTGCTACCGCAGTGCACGCTATAAGCTCGTGGAACGTGGAATAAAAAAAAGTTCGAGCTTCATCATTGTCAGTGGTAGCTTATTTATTAATGCGGGCGCCTTATATATACTTGCATTGATTTACATGCAAATGCCGAGCACGGTAGGTATTATAATGCCTCTTTGCGCGACTGCTTACGTTCGAGTTACTTACAACGAGGTAAAAAAAAAACAACAAATCGACGTGCACTGCAAGTAATAAGATTTTTGGATCTCGCAAAGGATAAGCGACGACGCATTGACTCCTCGTTGTATGGGTTTTTTACCTTTGCTCTTCATTAATCATTAGAGCGCAAAAGGGTGAGTGATTTCTCATGTTTTATACCTCCTACAAATTCAGAGCTCATAAAATAGTACCCGAGTTGTACTGCAATTGAAGAGTAGTTATATAGTCTCTCTCGCGTATGGGATATAGGTCCATGCAGCGGCGAGTAAACAAAAACTTACTTTATTTACTTTTCGACCAAAAATTTCAAATACCAAGTTTGAGCCCTCTGGCACACTGCTGTAGTGGCGGAAAAACTTTTCTGAATATTAGAAAACGTCGAGTTGACTGTGCTATAATATACAAGACACGCGCGCAGAGCCACCGCCACCGCGCATCCACTCTGATTTAAAAATAATTTTAGCACTTTTTTCCTGTTCTCTCTTTCTCTCTCTCTCTCTCTCTCTCTCTCTCTCTCTGTTGCTCACTTTGCGCGAAAATTTATTCTTCGAGCTGCTGCAATCGTATCGAGGGAAAAAGTCCGCGAGGCTGTTGAAAGTTTGTATTATATTTACAGGCGCGTGTACATACATACGCAAGCTGTCGCGTCCAATTCCAAATCTCGGATTTATTCGTTTAAAATATTGGTAAGCCAAATCGTTGTTATATCGCATAGTTCCGCGTTTATAATGGCCCGATATATTGCTGGACATTTCTACAGCTGAGATTGATACGTTGTTCTATCGAATTTTTTCGCGTTATTCTTACACGGCCACATAAAGAAACGGCAAAATCTCGACTTATCAAGCCCGTATAATACGCGCGCGGATATACTCAGTCTACAGAGCGTCAAATGTCCGCACCTTACGTAACGACTCTCCGAGTGCTCTTGGCGGACGAGCTATGTGTTTGTACATAATATAGCTCCGCACAGTTACGTACGTCTCCGACTTGAGAAGCGATGCTTATGCTATCTTAGCACGTAAATATCGAGCAGCGATCGCATTATAAACACACGAGCGCTCGAGAAAGGTCAAGCCGTGAGCACATAGTGTGCGAGCTAAGAAAAGAAAAGTCGTGTAAGAGATAAAAAACATTCGAAATGTCTTTACTTGTGTATTACGAGCGGCGTATTATATTTTTTCGCGCTTCCTCTCTCTCTCTTTCTCTCGGTGCGCCAAGCTCGACACGACGATCGAGCTCGAGAATATAAGCAGCCGAGAATAACAGAAGAATAAAAAAAAAAAGGGAGCAGTATAATACAAGCGCTAGAAAGCACTGCGCGCGACTCGAGAGTCGAGCGAGAGAGAGAAAAAGAGAGGATATCGTATAGGATTATGCCAATTGGATTGCGCTGCGTGCTGCCGAGAGATCAGCACAGCACAGCAGCACGAGTGTCGCGCGATGATCGCAAGATATATGAATATTACTCGAAATTATTATTGCGACGTGTTTTTTCTTCTCTTTTTTTTTGTTCTTTCGCTTTACTTTGTTATAAAAATATAATATTTTTCTGTATTTCGTTCTCACTACACGTGTGCTCGGTGTGCACGTTTACACGCGAACGAGATACGAGATTCGCTGCACTGGTCCGCATATATATTTTGCTTATGCGTTCTCGCGCACATGCATGTGCAGCACATTTATATACATTGCGCGCGTCAAGCTCGAGCTATACGGCTCGAGAGCTGGCAGTGAGCATTTAAAGCGCGAAACGCGTGCGCGCACTCGTTTTTCATATTTATCTTTTGTTCCTCCTCGGTAATCGGAGCACTTAATAAAACATATCGCCCCGCGCGCGCGCGTATATATATATTTGTTGATTCAAATTAACATTCGCCGATTTGCTTACATTGTGATAAACAAAATACGATAACAACTCTCGTGTGTGTGTGTGTGTGTGTGGGTACGCGATAGTACATTACAATAAGTGCTATATCATATGCAAAAGTTTGAGCGGCGCTAACTCGCTGTGATATGTGTTTCAGCGGTATACATATTACGTGTGTGTACATTTTTATACCGTACTATACGATCTTTTATGCTCTGAAATTCCATGAAAAAAAATTAAATTATGGAAGAGCTCGATTCTCGTCGAGCAATTAAAATACCGGAACGTATATTACAATTGTGCTTGTTTATGGACTCGACACGTTTGTCATGCTGGACGATGTCGTTGAACCATACGCAATTCAGGGTCTGTGCGTATGATTTCAAAGCTGCGAAACGGAATTATTATAACTCTGGAATGTAGCTTAAGTCTCTGGCCCAGTGGAGAGACATATTTTTGGAGGAAGGAAGAGAGGTGGCACAAAATAAGAGGTCGAATCAGTGGGTCGATGTACCGACTGGCTATTTTTATTTTAAAACAATAACAGTGAAAAAGTGATGGATTTGCTCTCACTGCAATTTCGCACAACTTAAGCTTGATGATTTGAAGACAGAAAACTGAACGTTGTAGAAAATATGATATCATTGTCAAAGAATTGGGTATTTTTGAAAATTGCTTGTCATAAAGTTTTTAATTCAATTTTCATAAATAAGATATCGATATCACGATGGCAAAACAATCCTCTGTTTATAATAAACATTGTTTTGTTTCTTAAACAAGCTTCATTCGAAAACTGCAAGAGCCATAAACATCTGACACCCGAGCGTACACGGTGTACACATGGTCCGACAAAATGGCAGCCAAAGAAGCCAGCTCGACTCTCGTATACCAAGGTTCGGAGTCAGGACGTTATAATTCAATCGAAATTCGATATAAAAAAAAATCAATAAAGCAGCATAAAGCATTGCCTTCAATCAAAAGTGAAATTTTTTTCGTTGCACTCCGACTCGATTAGAAATCATAACGAGTCCGCAAGAGTCGTCATCGTTTTGCAGCTTGCCTAGGTCTCGTTGAACCGACGATCATCGTACATTCGACGGCAAAAACGACATAATCAGCGTATACGTCTCGAGTCTATAAAAAGACGGCACACGCGCATATCAGAAGCAGCAGCGAGAACAAAGAGTCTCGTCGCGAGTGGCCGTGAAAAACTACTGTGTGTGCGGCGGCGACCACCTACCGCCGACGCTCCTCGGCATCATATATACGCGAGCAACATAATAATACACGCATATAAATTCAACCGTACGCAGGCGCGCGCACTCGCTTAATAAATCCACATGTATATATAATATACGTATTACGTACATATACACGCGCGCGGTGGTTGCGGTTTCGAGAGCGTATGTATAACGCACATCAGCCACATTTCTGTCTTGACGAAGTTTTCGGTTATATATATTACGAGCGGAGCTGTATACGCTACCGCACTGCTGCAGACGCAGCGCATTAGGATCTCGTCGAGCGAGGAAAGAGAGAAGGAAAAAAAAGCACACGTCGAGAGAAAAACACCGCAATGTGGCCCGATCGGACTGCGCTACACTCTACTATACGTATACACACACACACACACACGAATCTCTGCTATAATCCCTCGCCGCTAATCCTACCGAATCTCGAAACTCTCGAGAGTGGATCATCGCATCGTTCGCCTTATACACACTATAAAACTGTACACAAGAGATCGTGTGAGAGCTGTAAAAGTGCAGCTCTCTACTCGATATATACCCTGTATATATAATATGTATATAATATTTATTATATGTGCTGTATACCGCCGCATGTCTCGGAGCTGCCTCCGCTCCATCTGCTCTGAACGTCTCGTAAATTTATAAACATATTGTATACTTATACGAAAATATTATTATATTATTATACAGGCGGTGGACAGTTAACGTAATCGATGCGAGAAGCCAAAGTAGCTGCGCTCTCGAGTGGTCGTCGCGGGGATATCGATAATGTCATGCATGAAAAAAGAAAAAAACCACACCAACCGACGGCGATTAACTTTTATAGCTTTGAGCACATTTTGTAGCGCGCTCATGATGATGCTGCGTACGTAATAATAAACGGGTGCCGCTCTCGAGTCACAAGCTTGCAGCAGCTTATATGTGTATGCCTCCATATTTATACACGTAGTGCATCGCGCCGAGTCTATTTGTTTTAACCGAGGTTATCTCTCTCGTTGCGCTCGACTCTCGATTCGAAATCGCGGCGCACGAGTACGATCACGTGTATACATAGTGCACCGCGCGCGCGTAAATACTTATTCTCATCGATGCACGATTTGCAATATACAGATTTAGCTCTTAATTCGCACGCCGCAGTCGGTAGCTATATAAGCACGTCAATCTCGAGTAGATTGAGGTAGAGAAAATACAGTAATAAACACGAGACGTATACGCATCGGTAATTACCAACGATTTCGGAATATCAAAATTCATGTTTAATAATACGCGTGTGCCGTATATGCTGAAGCGTAAACGTGTGTAACAACAATACCTGAGGTAAGCAAATAAGCAGCCAACATCATGTCCTTGAGCTGGCCCAGGTAATATTCTGTCTGCTGCTGATGATGATGATGGCCGTTGCTGCCCGCGATAAAGTTTCGCGCGCCGGAAAAATCGTTCGGTAGCTCGCTAATAGTAGCGGCGATAGCACCATTATTATTACTGCCGTTGCTGCTCTTTGTCGTCGCCGCCGTCGTCTCGTGCACGATGCTTCGACGATGCAGACTTTGACAGAAATCGCTTCTTCCTCGTCCTCGATCGTCGTCGCCGTCGCATTTTTTGACGACGGCAACGTCGTCGGCGCACTGCACTTTGCATTTGCTCTTCATGTTTTCTTCACTTTTTTCTTCTATAGCACCAGTAGTGAATACGATAACAACACGCACAATATCGTACTATTATGCGATATAAATAAGTCTCTCTCTGAATTTATTTACAGGTGGGTGTGTGTATGCGTGTATGCATTATATACACGCGCGATAACAAGAATAGCATCGACAACGAGCTCGCTATTTATGTCGATGATTCGCAACGACGAATCCGTGGAGCGCACGGGTAACTCGATAAAATATATATTAATATTTCTCTCTGCCTGTGTGTATACATAAATATATAATGTAGCATCTATTGACGATCCTCCTCGCTGATTAATTCATATACACGCGAGCTGCGTGACATGTGTATCAAAATTCCAGTGCGGCTCTTGCACATTCGCAGCGCATGCCGCACGCGTACATACATATTTTTTAAACGCGTGTGCTATATAGTATATATCGGCGTATGTATTAATTTTACATACTTCGGAGTATCACATTCTTTGTAATATATACGACGAGCTTTTGATTCAGCTTATCTTTTTATCACCTGTGTAATTTTATCTCGCGCTGCACGTGTGACCGCTGCTGCTGCTGCTGCTACACGAGTGGCCGACTTTCGATTTCGCACTCGATCGTGTAAAAACAGCACGAATTCACACACGGCCAGCTTCGTAACAATCCGAATTCGAATTCGTGTATAGGAACTTTCGATTCCAGCGTTGCACACATACAGCAAGTTGCAGAGATCGTATGGTAATATATCTTCTTCCACTTAGTCTGGCTTTCGGCTGCTAAATGTGCAGTAGCAGTAGCAGCACTGGTGACGACGACGACGACGAGGCTTTGGTTGCTGCTGCTTTTCCCGACGTCGTCGACGTATTTTCTTCGCGAGTCATCGCTTCCTATATAGTCGTGTCGAGAGTAAGTAACGCCTGCAGTGACTGACTCGTCGAGCAGCTCACTTGAGATGGAGCAGAGAAAAAAAAAGAAGAAGACGGTCATGGATTAAGACAACGTTTCCGACGATCTCTTCTTCTTCTTCCAAATTGTCTGCGCGTGAGATGGACGAGCGAAAAGTATATATATATAAAGCTGTGTGCGTTTGGTACACACGGTGTATATATCTATACGGTATATATGGCTGCGCGCGTATTATCAGATGGTCGGAAAGCTCTTTTACTTCATCGTTCATTATACTCGCTCTCTGCTATAAACGCGCGATATTGGCTTTAGCCCACGTTTAGACTTTAGCTCCCGCATATACTCGAGATGCGAGCGTGCACTTGAAATGTACGTTTTAAAATCGTTAATCACTCGGGGGTGAGCGCATATAGCTTATATAGCCCGGGCCGTGGCCGAAGCAAAAAGTTTATAGACAAAATCGCGTCGATCGATGCATACGGAGCGATTCATCGAATCTCGCTCGAAAATGTCTACGCGGCTATATACAAGGATGGAAAATTTACTTATCGCGTCGAATTTTTAACTTTATTATACTCGGATTACGCTTGCACGTATGAAAAGTGTACCGAATCCAAAACGTATGATAAAAAAAAAGGAAGAAAAGCCAAAGAAAAAAGGAAAGACGTTTCCAATTTCGCGGAGAGATGCGCGCTAGATGCACAATCAATTTTTCGAGCGCACCATGTATATAATAATAATGATAATAATAATACCTGCGAGCAACGGAACGCACACAGCCTTACACATATAGCTCGCCCTCACACACACACACACGGACGATTCCTCGAGGTGCACATATATATAGACGAGAAAAGAGAGTAGTACAAAAGAGAACATACGAGATTCGCTGGAGTATAAGAGGAGAGCGTCTGTGCCCTCCGCGTATATATATATATATATATAGCTGTATAAGAGCTCCTTATAGCTATTACGAGCGGAGAGAGAGTGAGAGAGAGCTTGTGCTCTGGCGCGCACGTAAGTGGAAAAAGGATTTTTAAAGGTGAAGGAAGAAATTGGGCGAGGAGAAAAATCTTCGCATCCATTCTCGCCTGCTTTTATCAGTGGCACGTGTCGCGACTGCCGAGAGAGAGAGAGAGAGAGAGAGAGGTTAGATAACCTCGTAACCAGCCCCCGAAAAATATATATCTATACACTTTTGCAAAAGCACGCAGCAGCAAGCAATGGCCCGCGTGCACACACATACATACGCCTGGCATATATACACATTCACACACAGTGGAGCTTGCTGCTGTCTCGGTATGCCGAGAGAGCCCCGAGTTATTGTACGGGAGCTGCTTCCTCCTGCGTTGCCTGCCTGACTGCCTGCCTGCCTTTGCACACGTCGAGTAAACCAAATAAATTGGATTCTTTTTTATACCAGAGAGCGTAATGCAAGACTCTCTTCTCTCTCGCCCTCTCGACCGTGGCTGCCTATTTTTATTTATTTTTTTTTTTTTACTTTTTAATACATACAAAATGCGCGACGTCGTAATTGCATAATCAGTTTAGCTTTGACAAAACGCGTATAATAAGTTGCTCGAGCGGCTTCCTCTCTTCCTCGTACTCATGAACTACGCGGCTCAGCGCAAGAAACGACCATACGCGTCGGAGCTTATAAGTTGGCGCACTGTGTACATTATGGGCATACTTTAACGGAGTCCAACTGGAGTAATACAATATAATCCATCGTCGTCGTCGTAGTCGTCGTCGTCGACACAAGGCGACTTTACGCTCGCGGCTCGCACTCTAAGGTGCTGAAAGGCCTATACGAGTGCATATATATATGTACGTATTGCCCAAGCAACTTTCTAAGTGCAGCTCTTATATTATATGCATGTACAACGCAGGCACAGCAGCAGCAACAGCAGCAGCAATGTACTCAAGTGCAACGCGCCGCGCGTCAAGCTAAAAGTAAGCGAGTCGAGAGTCGAGTGAATGCTTGAATGTCACATGCGCTGCACACACATACGCATTTTAAACGCGTGAACGCGTATTATATACTCGGGTGCGTGAGAGTGAGAAAGAAAGAGAGATCGAGTTTATTTTCAGCGATACGTGGCGGCTGCTTAATTGTTCCGTGATTTAAGCTTCTCTTCCTTATTACAACTCGTTTGAATTAGACGCGCAAGTCGAGGGATGACTTCGAGAATGATCATTGTGAATTTTTCATTCTACGTGTTTATCGATTTTTGCGTGTACATATTTTATGATTGATGAACAAGATTTTGCCCCCAAAGTTTAACGCGCAACCCGATCTAGTAAACGCCCTTTTATCCATATTTTAAAAGCATCGAATTTTCCTAATTTATACACACCCACGCGCCTACACTTAATAATTCATACACTCGAAGCTCATCGATCTATACACGCAGCGCAGCCGAGCCGTATTTATAAGGAAGCCGTGAAAAGAGAAAAGCTCTCGATCGTCTCGACGAGCCCCTCGAGGTCACGCGCGTTCGCGAGCTCCGAAGACATAGCGACGACGACGGCGACGTCGGTGGCACACGCATTTAAGCATTATAATAGCAATCAAGCTAACTTGTTTTCGCGGAGGAAATAAAGCGTCATTTCTCCGGTGAATACATAAGCGCGAGTCGAGCTCGCCGCGCGTGCACTACAGCAGCGACTGCGAAGTAGGTCACTTCTGACGCGCAGGTTAATACCTACGTATATGGCGTATACATATAGGTACGTGTATACATTTTGTACGAGTGTATATGTATATAAGCACGATGTGCGCGTACGAGTGTGTATATCTATATAATGGACTACGCGCGGTATAACGTAAAAAGAGTAAAAATCGTCCGCAGCGCACTACACGCGATCTTTTGTGAATATGGATATTCTCTCGGAGCAGAGAGAGCTCCGACGCGACCAAGCGCTGAAAAGTCGCTAAATGTGGCTATACGCGTTTTTCGATATATAGATATGTAGAAACGTGAAAACGAGGAAAAGCGTTTGACCGAGCAGCAAGAGAGAGAGAGAAACTAAACGCGCAAAGCGTCGGTGACGGCGCGACAATTTCGACCATTGAACAATGAACGTTGCACACAGCACAGCAGCAGTGGCACGATTCGATTTGCATGCCGCGCGTATATAAAACTATGTACGATGCATATAAGCTCTCGCGCTCGACTTTTAACGCTTTTGACTCATTGGCCGTATGCGTGATTTATTATTATATACGTGAGTCTTGCTGCGGTTAAAATATGCAGGGGTGAAAACTTTTGGATCAAAAAATTAAACGATGATACGCATTAAGCCATTAATTGATGCAGAAATGTAGAAATCTGTCGTCGATTTTGAGCCAAAGTCGTTAAAGCGTGAATTATGATATGAATATGAACATTTCGTAGGAAATCGAATAAAATGTCAAAACATCATACTAAAGTGAAGGAAAGAAAGTTGAATAATTTTCGTACATAGAAATCATAATTCTCGTGAAGGTTCGATAAAGTTATACGTTCGAATTATAAGAAAAAACGAATTAGTTTTTCGTCCCCAATTAATTTAAAAATTTGCATTCGGATATTTGATTCTACACGAATAATAACGCATTAAAAACCGACCGCGAAAAAATTTCCCAACGACAACGACATATATTTACGAGAGAGACGCGCAATGACGACGAAGAAGACGGATTCAGTCGAACATTTAACGACGCGCAGAGAGAGAAGTGGATCTGGCCTTGGAAACGGAACTTGAAACTGTCAATTGTCCAAAGCCACTGGACGGTAATGTTCTAAAGCCGCAGCAGCAGCAGCAGCTATATCTTTCGAGCAATAAAAGTATAATGCGCCGCGCGCGCTTCGTCGGTCGTTCTTTTTTCCGCGCGCGGCCTAAATCGCCTCGATGTTGGATTTATTCATTGTAATTTTCGAAAAAAGCTCTCTCCCCGTCGTGAGACTGCGGTCGGTGAAAAAAAAAATCAGCGACTCAGCCGTTACCCTCGTTCCTTTTTTATTTGCATACAAAATCGCACGAATAAACTTACAAATTTTATGAAAAAGTGTTCATCAAGCGGATGAAAGAGTAATGACTATCAATTAACCTATCAGAGAAGAGCAACGCTTTAAAAGTCCTCTTTCTGACAAAGATAGCGATAATCCATAAATTCATGCCTCTCTCTCTCTCTCTCTCTTTTCTTATCTTCCGAGCCTAATGATTTACGATCTGTCAAAAAAAGTTTTGAGGTCAGGCAAAGGTCATTCTATCTACCGTGCATCTCTCTCGCTCATTGTGCAGTTTAGCCTTTTTTTACGAGAAAACGGCCTCGCAGGCGCAGGCAGTATTAGCGCAATAGTTTTTATGCTTTAACATGTATACGGTACCGAGTAAATCGATATACTTATACGACTCTGCGTATGTGTATCGTGTAATGCCGTCTTCGGACGCGGCCACTAGGGCGATTAAACGATTTTTAACTTATCCCCGTAAAGTTAATCGCCGATCCAATAATGCGATAGCGACTAATTGTTTGTCGTCGAGGACAGGAAGCAGCAAAGCAAAGTTTATTCGACTCGTTCGGATCGTGTTTTTTTTTTGTCGAGTCAAGTAATCGAATTTTCGGATATCCGAGTTTTGTGCGAGTGTTTGAGTTTTTTTTCGGGTACTCGGAGTGGCTCGTTCAAAGGCCACGTATAGAGAGCGAGTCGTTTGATTTGTTAATGAAATTAAAATCTGAATGCAGCAAAGTAGGGGTGATTGATGCCCATGCACAGCCATGTGCTATGGTCATTAATACAGCCGCCTTGTATTTTGCATGCAAGGATACGATGTTATAGATATCGAGGCTTATATTTTGCATCTGACCGACAAATGAATATACCATTAACGTAATTGAAAAAGTTGAATTACTCGAAAAAAGCGCGAGTACTCGACGAGTCGGCGGCTCAAGTAAAGTAAAATCCGAAAAAAAAACGAATATTTGCACACGCCTAAAAGTTACAAAAAATCGATACCGTGATAAAATAATCGGATCGTTTCGTAGCGCTCGCGCGGCTTTCTTTACTCAGCCGAGCTTCCCAATCGGGAGCTTTTTTTGATATTCAATCTCTATATATAGCGCCGTGTGTGTATCCAAGAACGAAACTCTCGGCCGTGCTTGCGGTGCGTTACGTGCGCACGAATATGCGCGCGGACTCCTGACACGAAGCGTTGTATCACGTGGCAGTTCGATGAAACGCATACACGCATACGCGCGCGCGTCCAAGTTCGGACTCGCAGCTATGAACGCGCGTGCATATAACAGATAGTCAATAGATCCGTCCCGTAGTTGCGCGACGCGCGCCGTGTGTTGTATATATGCGCTTACGTGAACGCGCACATTATACGTGGATCAACGTGTCGTCGCGGGGATTAGAGAATCTTCTCTAAATATTACGTCACTCTTCTCTCTCTCTCGCTTCATTCGTGTACACGCGAACAACTTTAATATTATATAGATACTCGTAAAGTATCGAACGGAAAATGAGCATTGACGTTTGTGTACTATGTACAGACGGTATATATGCGTTTGCGCCGGGGCATATTACGTGCTAAAAAAATTGCGCGGCTCGAGTGACGCGCGGAGCAAACGACGAATAACTTATCTTTCGTTATGTACAATTTTTTTTTTTTTTTTTTTTTTTTTTGTATTTTTTTCGCTCGAGTTTTATTTTTATGATGCGCGCGCGTATACAAAAATACGCGCGTACCCTGATTAATTGTTTCAAGTTCAAACGAATGGCAATTTTAACGACTAATTAATCATTAAAAACTTGAAACGAACGAATAATTGGACGAAAAAGCTCGGAATAGTGTATAGCGCGCAAGCTCGCGCGCGGATGTAAATAAGTCGAAATAAAAAGAAGCAAAAAAAAGCACGAAACGCAAAAAACAAATCCGGAAAGCTCTGCGGCGCGAGCGTGAATAATATCTATTCATACCCGTGACATTTACACGCAATACGCGCGCATACATTCGGTTTAGAGACGTATTGAAAAACGTCAAATTGGAAAAATTGAATTGAACCTCGCAGCGAGTACACAGTTTGGTCGTTCAAAACATACCATAGATTTATATGCGCCAGCGCGTATAAGTGCGCAAACCGTAGTGAGAGGTATTTCTCGTGTGGGTGTGTGTGTGTGTGAGTGCGAATCGAGCTGTCTGCACCACTACAGAGTTCCGGCCACCTGTTACATCTCAATCTAATCGCGCATTTGATTTTCAATCTTTGTTTCAGCGCGTTCGTCGTGTCGTTGAATCGGGTGCGTAGATAGCGTAGATTTTTTTTTTGACACAATGCTTTGGGCGCAGAGATATCCAACGACGATATTCAATCGCACCGACCGCAACCCACGGAAATGTTACCATAACTTGAAATATACATTTTCTGCATGCTGCTGTGTGTGTGTACACCCGCATCGCAATAAAAAAAAATGATTGACCGACGGTAATTATATCGATCGGCCGCGAACGAATCTATCGTATCTCTCGCGCCCGATCATGCCACGGAGATTATATATCCATTTGTTCGGGCGCTGAATTTCCTCCGCCTGCTTGCACACGCGAATGGGAAATCTAATTAATTAGCTTGTCGGCTAATACGATTTTCGTACAATAAAATGGCTCGCGCCGGCTGCAGCGCGTCGGTGCAATTGCAGAAATCCGAAAGCCGAGCATTTACATAATATATGAATACAAGCGGGGTAATCACTGTTTCCCCCGAGTTGTTTGCGTTCTAAATACCAGCCCTTATAGAATGTTGGTTTGGAATTGAAAGAAAAGATACCGGTTGCTAATTGATTTCTTTAAAAAATCATTTGACTCTTGGCATTGAAAGAAGTGATGATTTTTTGTCTTTTACTGATGACGTAAATGTAGTATATTTTTAAACAATTCATAAACAATTCTGAGCTTTTCGAGCAATTCCGAGCTTTTTAGAGCTTTTTACTGATTAGAAATTCATCGTCTACTTTTGGACGTAAAGTAAAACCTGCTCAAATTTAATAATAATGTATTCTCAAAGACTTGGTTTTTTTTTCAACATGTCGACGTACACACGGTGAATTTTATTAGCCGCATGCAGCGACGCGCAAGCGCCGAGAGCGTAGCGATGTTCAAAAGGTTTCAAAACAAGCGAAGTGAATTTGATACGACTGAAAATGGTTTAGATTGCTTGCAAATAACGTCCCACGGCGTAATAAATTCGGCTAAATGCGCGCGACTTAACGCGATCGCTCGTGTATCATATAGCTATATAGGTTGGCGCGCGCGCGCGCCTATACAGTCCCCGTGGACCCTGTCTGCTGCAGCACAGCGCACAAACACACAAACACACACACACATCCTCGACCCTTAGAGAATAGAGCGTTGGCGCGCGAGGCAACTCCGACAACTCGTTTCTCCTTAACGAAGTACGAATAAAAGAGCTTTACTTTGCAGTTCGAGTTAAAGCACGACTGTACGCAAAAAAAAGAGAAAAGAAAAATAAAGAGATAAAAGAAAGGCGAGAGCTTGCGATTGCAACCCACGAAAAGCTATTATAATTTGTTGACGCACGCCGCGCAAGAGCAACAGCAGCAGCAGGTAAGCACAGCCACGGTTGGTCAATATTTGCGATGTATGTATCGCCCGCGCGTCGAGGAGACTTATTGAGCGCGTCGATTCTCTCGGCGATTTTCATATCCGATAAGGATAACAAACGAATCGATGTTTCATTTAAGCCACTGCCGCGCGTATATATATAGCATATATTAACAACCTGCTCGACTCGCGTCATCGCCTCGACGCCTATATACATGTATATGCGAATGTTTGTACACGATTGCGATGTATATCGCGCGCGATATAGCTATATACGTACACACACACACACACACACACACACACACACATAATCGAGCTCTCGAGGGGCTCGCGCTCGAATCAAAACAACCTTCATGACCGAATTCTCCGAGACTTTTATACATACATAAAAACGGGCGCGTGCCGTAAATGCGTAAAAGTTTGCACGCAGTCGAGTTTGGATTTCTCCATCTCGTCGCGGGCTTGACTCGCTCGAGCACGCTCGCATATGCCTCGGCCGCCGCTGGGCGCGAGCGGAGCTTTTTCAAGCCACGCGCGTATCGTGTATCGTGCGGGTGATTGAAAGAAATTAAAAAGAGGAGAAAAAGTTCTCCGCGGCCAAGGCTGCGGGCCGAGCGATTCTCGACCATTGCATTGTGTGTGTGTATACATCGTCATCGTCGTCGTTCACCTCGGATACGAGCGTATATGGCAGGGTCGTCGCGTTTATGCACACACACACACATACACATGCGTGCAAGTTTTCATATAAATAAATTCTATACGATAATCTAGACGCGAACGCGCGCGGCCTGATAAATTTATCCGTTCTTGCGGGTAATGTGTGTAATTTACAGTGCCAAGAGGGGGCCACGTGTTTTTCGTTGTGCTTCGAGTGTTATATAGTTTATAAAAAGCAGACAAAGTTTGCGAACGCGGTCGTCTGCGCGTTACGTCACTGCATATCGTATACGGAAAAAAAAGGTACAGTGGCGTGCGCGAATACACCGAGGGACACGAGAAAACGAATGGTATCGAAATCGGGCTTCGACTTGAAACCACTTCGAGTCTTCACCACTAGATGGCGAATAATTTCATTTGTAAACCTGCAAGTGGCAAAGTCAAAATAACAGTATAAGTCGAAGCATGGTTTCAAACTATTGAGGGTTGTGTTTAGTAGTGTATGTATTACTGCCCTAGGCCTTTTTTCTTTTTTCCCGCTATGCCGCTATAAGATTTTACATACCCCGTGGCCCGAAAATAGCAATATTCCGTTTAGCGCAGCGGCAGGGAAATGCTACTTTCGGGCCGGCTGGTATGTAATGGTACGTTCATAGTGGTGGAAACCGAGGAGAAATACTCGAGTTAATGTAAAAGAAACGGATTCAAAAGATACTTATTTTTGTAAAATTTGG
>CACVKI010146205.1:0-12259 GCA_902732785.1 Trichogramma evanescens | reverse complement strand
TTTTTTTTTGTAATTCTTCTAAAATGGTTTACAATGAAAGTTCAGGAAAAGAATAACATGTATCAATTTCAAAAAATTTTTGATCTAATAGAAAAATTGTATAAAAGGCAATCTCCTTATTCTAAAACTTATAAACTATGATATTTTACATAACATAAGATACTATAATAATAAGATAACATGTGTATTTTTTTGTATGAAGGCATGTCGAAACTTTTTGATTTTAACGGACTTTGAAGTGACTTTCTAACACTTTATTGCCGCGTATAGGTGTGTTGTATTTTGTGTTTAAAATTCATTATCATAGGATTTTGAAAATTTTTATGTTCGGCTCGCTTTGTTTCTGAAGAGGAACAAACGATGCCCCTACCCCATCGTTTTGAGTCCGACTCCGTTCGGACGTGTATAAAATAAGTGTGATTGACCCGGGCTATTTATTTGTGCTTTGAATTTCTACGGCGTTCAGAACGTTTTCTGTTGCGATGGAGAATTTACCAATTCAAGTGAGTCGAGCCTTTCTTCTTACATTTTTTTCTAATATTTTTGTCTTAAAATAACTAATAATAAAATTTGTTTTTGTTTTATTTTAGGACGAAGGACAAGGATGGATCAACTGTTTACGCGCAGTGCGTGCGATACTGTGGCATGACGAGGTGCCGTTTAATCTCTATGAGCTTGTGTGGCAGTCAATAAGTATTCTTTTAAGTACGCACGATGATGTATACGCCGGTCCTCGATGTCACGAGGAAACCTGGGAGCCGGAGGAGGAAGGGATTTGTCCTATCTGTCACCGCCTCTTTTCGAAACCGCCACCACCTGCTGGACCATGGTTTTTAGCCGGTCCATGGGACTGAGTTATCCATTCAATGTTCTTTTTCCGATATGTTAATATAAGTTAAAATAAAGTTATAAATAATTCTTATATTGACCGTCTTTTTATTTGAAATTTCCTTTAATTATCTCAAATTCTTAATAATTCTTTACTTTTTATAATTATCAAATGAAGTATAGTTTTTGTATATGATTTTTCCTTCTAAATTTTATAAAAGTGATAATATGATAAATTCTTTGTGCTTTTACAAAGATGATTTACGGTTCTTTGAATTTATTGGAATTATTTAATACTTTATCGTTGTGTTTTACTAAAATTAGAAAGAATATTCAAATGTTTAAAGAAGTAGTATGTTAATTAAATTAAAAAGAGGGAAATTTTTACCATCACCGTTGAAAGAGAAATTGTTATGCTAAATGATGCATTATTATTATTTTTATTCTAGTTTACAACGCTAATCAAGAAAATTTTTATTGTAGCTGAGCTAATTCGTGTAATGTATCTCAAAATTTTCGTTTTATTTTTTGTTTTCTTTAGGCAACTGATTTTATTTTATAACATGCTCATACGAATAGGTGGATACATGGGTGCTGTAGGTATATGAGGAGCTGGTCGCTTTTTTCGTAATAGCGGTTCTTCACCTTCCGCAGATTCCGTAGATTCTATAGACTGTGTGTGCTGGGCTTGTATACGAGCTTCTTCTCTTTCTCTTTCTAATCTACGGAGCTCTTCTTCTCGCTCTCTTTCTCTTCTACGCTGTCCGAAGTGTAATAGTAGTTGCGTAACTGAATTCCATATTGCCCCGACGAGTGCTATACTGAATCCATATATATCGTACAATGCTATGCCGTGAACTACTGAATCTACCAAAAGCTTTATTAAGCGACAAATCAATATTAACCCAATAATACCTGCAGACGCATTTCCGAAAATCATAAATCCTGACCAAAAAGATGCCCATGTTTTCTCGACGATTGCGTTGATGTTATTTTGGTCAAGAAAATTTGTTAATGATAATTGCCCGTCGTTCATTTCTTTGCCAGTGATTGTTTTAGCAACTAAATTTAAAATATTTGTTGATTCTATAGGGAATAGTAATAAGTCGCGTAAACGATCTGTATCTTTCAATGAGTAAATACCTCCAATCGCAAGCGATTGTGGTGATATATACTTGAACCTTGGCGGTTTTTCTGGCTGCAATACATCTGGTGCAAAAGTTCGTTCTAAAGGCGGTGTCGCTTTGTACCATTCGTTCCCGATCTTATACATGGGAGGTAATCGCTTATCACATAATATAGTTTTCGCAGTTCGTACAAGTGTGCGTGTTCGGGGTTGTAAAAACATGTTCCAATCTCCGAATTTTACGGGTAATTGTTCATAACATTGTTCTGTAGCTCTTATCTCGACGTCCACACGCATACACTTCAAAATGTACAAAACCTGACCGATAACCCTTCCGTAATATCCCTCTGATTTCATTATTTGCCTGCCAATTTCATCGGGGGCTACTGTGGCAATAGCTAAGGTGTTCATAAGTACTTTCCTTTCTAATTCACATCTGTTTTTCATTATGTCATAATACATCTTCTTGAACTGATTTCTCATGAATTTTTCTATGTATAAAAATTTTGCATTTACATAAGCAAATAAATCTATGTTTTCTCGTGCTATCCCGCCTTTTTGAATCCAAGAGTTTTTGTTGGCATTTTCAATGACAAGTAGACGTGGATGTTCTGTTAACTGAAGGGGTGCGCCACATACTATTTCCTGATCTGTTCTGACTAATGCGAAATTATGATCTTTTGATTCTAGCATGTAGAGAACTTTTCCTTCTTCTATTTCTTCGATCTTGTCCATGTACCCTTCATATAAAACTGAGTATTTGGCTGCATTACATCTATCTTTTTGTAGTAGATCCCAAAAAACATTCGCACCGTCGTTATTGATGCATTTCCTGGCGCCCATTTGGCAACGTACCCCATCATCCAATATGATTTTTTCTGTGTCGATCGAAATTTTTGCGTCGTAATCTCTGATAATGATGTCTACATACCCATCAACTACAACATTGTCGAATGTGCCGTATGCGTCTGAATATTTGCCTGCGTTAGTGCAAGCGCCTGTGTTGTCTAATGTTCCGGCGAAAGTCATTGGTAGACTTTTAGTGCCATTTCTGGGTATGTCTCTTACTATTGAATTATATCCTGAGTATGATGTTGTGTGGTGAATCCCAAGGCATTCGTCATGTGATAGCTCCTTATAATAGCTTATCATTCCATCCTTAACGACCGATTGATGACTGTGCATGCCACAATGGTGTACTTGTCTCGTAATTTTTATCGTGCACTCGTACACATGGATTACATTGTAATCGTTTATCTGTAGTAATTGTGCATATATCTGCGTTCTTTTTACTTCTGGCTCCTTTATTTCGCATTCACCTACTTCCGTTAAGGATACTACCGTTAAATTTGATATCTGCGTACCGCATTCATAGGCGTATAATGCCTCGCTCCTCGTCAGCCAACACATCAGCAGGATTCCCCACAACAATTGCATCATCTGTAATTAAAAAATGGGTCTAATTGTTTTTGAAGGTACGGCGTATATAGGCTCATCATCATTATTTAGAAAGTGCCAAACGATTGAGTTATGATCGCACTGTATATCCTGATCTATTTTATTATTTTGAGTGAGAAGTTCTTGTAATCTATAATTTAAACGTTGTTGTATTCTGAACATAACTAATATTATTACTATGCATATTATGATCATAAACGACAGTATAATTCCATAGCTTGAATTATCACTTATCAATATTATGATGTTCTCATACCAATGATTCATTTCTTTATCTGATGAAAATATATCTAAATCAGGAATTATAAGGTCATTGAATAGTGTTTCATGCCTTGCCCACTCATTATCTATTACGCAAGAGTTGTTTAATTTTATTACAACGGCTGTGTTTATAAATATGTTTTGTGTGATGTTATTACACCTAATTTTAATTGATTTGTCATAGTCTTTACTAAAGAACCAGATTTTATTATTAAAATTAATAGCGTTATTTTTAATTACCCCGTTGCGCTCTAAAGTGCATTTCGTTAAACTTGCATTTTTCTGTGTAAGTAACTCAAATTCACATGCTAAATCATTTACCGAACTTATAACAAAAGAAGGACATACTGATATATAATTATTTATTTTGCATGAATTTAAATTGTTAATTTTTATATAAGAATTATTTTTTATAGCTATGTATTCTCCTTGTGATATTACATTTGCAGACATTATTGTTTTTTTATTTAATAAATGCAATTCTGTTGTAGGAATTATTTTAAAAAATTTATAAGCTTCTCTTTGTACTCGCGGAATATCAATTTCGAAAAATAATAGATTATTAAATATAGTTGTTTTAATATTGATCATTTTATCTAATGCTTCATCATCAAATAATATCGGAATTACTGCTAGCTGTATATTTTTACCCGAAATTTTCAACTTGTCTATCCAAAAATTTATTAATTATTTGCTAAATATGTCTTTTGTTAATTTATTTGCTTTTGCACGTATTAAACTCATATAAATTAAGTCAGTGGCTGATTCGATTTCTATAAATGATTGAGTTACTTTTCCTAATAGAAAATTGGCTACTGCTCTTGTGGATGTTTTTAGTTTGCAATATTTTAAATTTTTTATCAATTCGCTTGTTGCATGCTTTATCTTACTCTCGATTTCGCTCTGCAGTAGACTTACATTATCTTTTAATAATGCTACGTTAGTGTGTTGTTCAATTGCGTGAAGTTCGTAAAATTTTGAAGCTTCGAAATCAATGCTTGCACTTGTTGCTGCAAAATTTTCAATGGTTTTTATTAGGCTTGCAACATTATGCCCATTGCGAAGACTTTTATTCTCTATTATACTGTTATTAAATATATCTTTTCTGACGTGTGAATAAATACAGCTGACTACCTTGGTATATGTATCTGTTGCCTGTGCTAAACGTGAGATATTAAAATATGTAATCAATTTGTGTGATCCGTAGGTAATTTTTAAGTGTGGCAATTGATTGAACAAAATTCCTGGTGAATTTGTTTGTATTATTTCTGTTTCTTCTGTTCCTCCTTGTGCGATCATCAGTAATGCCATTATTATGATTGGGTTCATTTTCCTGAAATTAAACGTGTCCATCGTTAGGATTTATCTTCGATAATCTCAATCTATTAGAGTGTACTACGCTATGTTTATTTTTCTTCAGTTCTATTTTGACATGAGGTTTATTTTTGAAAGTCTCAATAATAGTATATGGGCCTGTATATTGATCTTCTAATTTTTTCTTTTTACCGCCGCGTAATAACCATACGCTGTCGCCCACCTTAAAGTTGATCGCATTAGCCTTTTTGTCATAGTAGTATTTTGCTCGAAGTTTTGCAGCTACTAATTTTTCACGTGCTATTTCATTTATCTGGGCTAAATTATTACACATATCTTGAATGAAGTCACCATAAGTTATTATTTTACTGGCCTTATTTAAATGGTCTGTTGTTGGTAGATTTGGCATTCTTCCGAACATTAGCTGAAACGGTTGAAATTCGTGCGCTTCGTGCACAGACGTATTATATGAAAACATTGCAAGTTGCAAAACGTCGTCCCATTCTGAATGTTTATCTATTATTGTTTTAATGTATTCTGCTAAGGAATGATGAGAACGCTCAAGTGAGCCATTTGCGGCCGGATTGTACGAGCTTGTGCACATAGTTTTTATCTTTAATGCTTTAGCCATATTTGTAAAGACTTTTGACAAAAATGCCTGTCCCCTATCACTTAATACAATTGATGGTGTACCGTAAATACAGATAAAATTTTTCAAAAATGCATCTGCAATTACCTCTGCTGTTGCACTGGGTATGGCTACTGCTACACAATATTTCGAAAAGTTGCATTGAATAGTTAATATGTTGTTGTTACCTTTACTTGTCACTGGAAGAGGGCCTACTATATCCAGTGCTACTTTCTCTACGCTTGTATGCGGGGTATCTGAGATACATAGGGGTTGTCTTGTTTTAACCCTCACTAATTTTTTATTTGACATTTTACACATCTCTGAATAAATTGCTGTACATCTTTTTTCATTCGTGGCCAATAGTATAAATGTTTTATTCTACGAAATACTTTAGTAATACCTTTGTGTCCACCAATAGCCGAACAATGCATATCTTCCAATATTTTTGCTCTATCAGGCATTTCTACAAATTGTATTATACCTTCACATAAAACTATCGGAGTTTTTACATCAACAAGTATTTCACTCATAATTTCTTCAATAACATCCCAAGGCGTATTTTCAATTGACTCACTTTTTGCAATACTGATGCTTTTCAAATCTAATTTCAATAAAATGTCTTTTAAATCATTAAAACCATTTCGTATATTGTTTATAATTGTCGGTGTACTTTCACGTTCAATGTTTCGTATTGTAATTGCAAAATTATATTGATTTTTATCTTGTATGACTGTTACTTTACCTACTTCTGAATTTGTTATATTTGGAAAGTCTGCATGTTTTTGCAATTGTTTCGCACCATCATCACATGGTCTTCCAAGGGAGTCAATAAAGAATATATAATTATCTTTACGCATGAACAGTTGCTGTTTACAGCGGACGAATATTTTTCGTAGTACGAACTGTGGAGTCGGGGGACGCCGCTCCAACTCCTCTTCTGTTGCGCTCGGGCCTATTGCGGCTTCGAGCTGTTGTGTCGGCTCGCTTTCTAATACATCTACGGCAGGCTCACTGATTTTTGCCTCAAGGGCATCCGGTGCATTGTTATCAATTGATTTTAATTCTTCTTTATCAACACTATTTTTAGCTCTCTTTTTATATGTACGAGTGATTTTGTAATTTACTGGTTTATTATTAACTTTTGTACGCGATCTTGTTTCAATTGCATTTACTGATTCTACTATAGGGTTTCGTGATAAACAATCAGCGACGACATTGGCTCTGCCTTCTTTGTATAAGATTTCGAAATCCATTGAGCTCAGAAGGAACTGATAGCGTGAAACACGTGAATTAGGGTCTTTTGAATTTCTGAAGTAAAGTAGCGGTTTATGATCTGTATATACTGTAAATTTGTTACCCAATAAATATGGCTTAAATTTCTCTATTGTAAAAACAATTGCGAGTGCTTCTCTGGAATAAGTGTCATATCGCCTCTCTGTATCTGTTAGCATACGTGACGCATATCCAATAGGTAAATCTAATCCGTTTTTTCTTTGTGCTAAAAATCCGCCAATTGCATAACCAGATGCATCACATGTTATTATGTATGGTAGTTTTGGATCAGCTATTTGTAATATTGGTTTTTCACACAATTTTGCTTTTAATGTATCAAATGCAATCTGTCTCTCTTCATTCCAACAAAATTCCGTGTCTTTCTTTTGCAATTCTGATAAGGGTTTTGCAATTCCTGCAAAATTTTTGATAAAACGTCGATAATAACCACAAAGTCCTAGAAATTGTCTAATATTCTTAACATTTTTAGGCGTAGGGAATTTTTTTACTGCCTCAAGCTTTTTCGGATCGCACTGTACTCCTTCGCTGTTTAGAACATGTCCTAAATAAACAACTTCATTTTCAAAGAATTTGCATTTTTCTGGTTGCAATTTTAAGTTTACTTCACGTGTACGTTGAAAAAATCGTCTTAATTTGTCAAAATGTTCTTCTTCAGACTTAGCAAAGATCACACAATCATCTAAGTATAAAAATAGGTCGTGCCCTTGGAGCCCTTTAAAAGCCCTATCCATGGCCCTTTGAAAAGTCGCTGGGGAGTTACATAACCCCATTGGCATTTTGCGAAATTGAAATAAACCAAAATTTGTTGAAAAAGCTGTTTTATGTCTATCCTCTGGCCGTAGCATGCATTGGTAAAAACCGCTTGACAAGTCTAGCGTCGAGAAGTATTTTGACCCACCTACTTGGTCTATTATGTCAAGTATGTTAGGTAAGGGATAACGATCTGGTATGGTTTTCTCATTTAATTGTCTAAAATCAACGACTAATCGGTACCTTTTATTCCCTTCTTTATCTGGTGGTTTAGGGACAAGAAAAATGTTCGATCTATACGAAGATTCTGAAGTCTCAACTATGCCTGTTTCTATCATTTCATTAACTTGCCTATGTAATTCTTCTCGAAGGGCTGCTGGAAATCTATAGGGTTTTGCATTTATGGGTGCGTCATCTTTTGTATATATCGCATGTTCTATAATGTGGGTTGCACCAAGCGTTTCGCCTTTTAAGTGAAAGATATCCGCGTACTCACGTATAAGATCAATAATTTTATTCAATTCTTTGCTTCGATTATATTCAAGTCCAAGTGCTTTTAATAGCTTATCAAATCTCTCATTTTCATCAATACTACCACAATCACGATTATTATTAACATTTAATTCATATGATTCATTAATATGCATTACTCGTTCCTTTTTAAAACTCAACTCAGTATCATCAATATCCTCAAAAGATGCTACTTCTTCACGTAAATCTTTTTCTAACAACGTTCCAATCATAAATAATTCTTTTATTTCATCTTTTTCATAATTTTCATTGTTTATCTCTTCGATATTTTCTTCAAAAATGTTATCGCGATTTTTATCAAACAACATAATTTCACTATTTTTCTCAACACGATTTTCAATTTCAAAATTTTCTCGCTCAATTCTATTTGGCGACTTAATAACTTTTTTATTTTCAGTATTTTCATCATTTTCTTTAAATTCAATTTTCAAATTATTCTCATAACAAATTTCATTATTATTATTACTCAAATCAACTTTTTTAGTATTATCAAAATCAACATTTCCAATATCATCAATTTCATTTAAATCAACATTTCCAATATCATCAATTGCATTTAAATCAACATTTACAATATCAATTCCATTTAAATCAACATTTTTAATATTATCAATCTCTTTTACAACATTTTCAAAGTTATCAATTTTATTTGAAGCAAAATTCTCAGCTTGAACAGAAACATCATTTTTTCTTTCATTTGTACGCGATAATTCTACATTTATCATCAAAATGTCATTTTTAACAATTTCATATGCTTCATTAATCTTTTTCAATACAGCTTCTCTATGTGGAGCATTTAGTAAAACTTTTAATTTTTTATTCAATTCATCATTTTCGATATCTGACTTTACTACTACTTCATGCGTTGATTCGTAACTTTCACTTATCTGGCTCGTGCTCATGCTCGCGTAAGGTATCTGATTTCTATTTATTCTTTCAATGTTTTCTTCCGAACATATTTTATGGGATGTCGCGTGTATAGGCTCTCGGTTGCGTGCCATCTCGAGTTCCGACGGCTTATTCGTTAATTGACAAGATGTTTCAAACGGTAAAATTTGTGTATCCAATCTAATCGTATTAGACAAATAATCTATATTACTTCTACACTCCTGTAATGATTTAGTACCCAATAACCCGTCTTGAAAAATTGGAAAATTGTCATGAACTACTTGAATTTTTACTAACGTTATTCCATTTATCCAAACCGAAATTTCTCCCAGAGTCATTATCAAGTCAGGTGCAATACCTTTTAAATAGGCTCTATTATCATTAATGTAAGTGTTTTTTGCAACTTTAGATTTTTTTATTAAATTTACACTCGCGCCCGTGTCTATCATTAATTTTACCGACCCTTCAAATTCGTTTGCTCCTACCGTGATTGTTGGTGAAGGATTATTTGCATTAACATTGACCGTATAAATTGGTAATTTTACTGAGCCGTTTGTTGCTGTGCTTGGCCCTGTCCCGGAGGTGCCGATTGTGTGTTGGGCATTAATAAAAAACAATTTTTAGAAATATGTCCTGGTTGGTGGCAACGATAGCAAACTCTGTTATCACCGTTATTATTGTTTTGAGATCCCTGACCATTATTGTTATAGAAATTTCCATTATTGCTAGTATTATAATTCCCATTGTTAAAATTTTGATTGTTATTTGGATTGTAGTTTTGATTGTAATTTTGATTGTTATTTGGATTGTAATTTTGATTGTAATTTTGATTGTTATTATAATTATTATTATTTCTGTAATTTTTACGATTTCGATTGTTATTATGATTGTTATTCCGGTTGTTATTATTATTGCTAAAATTTTGGTTATTATTTGAATTATTATTATAATTATTTCCGTTTCGCGAATTATTATTTCCTTTATTTGAGTTTTTGTTATTAACTTTGTTCGCAAAATTTTGAAATCTAAAACAATGATTGATATCGTGACCCGATTGCTTGCACCAACTGCAATGTGCTTCGTTAATGTGATCGATCGTAATGACTTCTGGTACTTTTTGCCTAAGTTTATTACATTTAGATGATGCATGATCCGATGCACCGCAATGTTCGCATTTTCCCGATTGTTTAATTCTATTCAATGCGTCACAATTTACCATAAAATGATCCAAAGAGCCGCAAGCTAAACATTTGATTTCATTAGTCTGTGTCTGGGGTGAAGGTTTATCCGCGCGAAAACCTGCTACTTTAATACACTCCGTGGAATCATGAGCAGTGCTTCTACAAAATACACAAGCAGATTGTCGAGCGCTCGAATTTCGTCTTTCATCTTCTGCTTTTAATTCATTTTCAATTTTTACCGCTGCTTCATAGGCTTTTTCTAAATCATTTACCGCTGGCATACGTGCTTTTATTTGCCAAATCAAACCGGCCTTGAAAGCATTTAAAATCAGCTCATCGACATTATTTAATGGTAAGTTAGTATTATCATTTCGTTCTTTCGCGGTTTCAAGGTCTTGTTTTAATTCTGCTACGCGTGCATAATAAAGGGATACTTTTTCTCCGTCTTTTTGATGAATAGAGTCAAGATCTTTTATAAGTTGTGTTGCCGATCGCGTTTCTCCGTACGCGCTTTCTAAAAATAAGCAAAGTTTATCGATTTTTGAAAAAAGCTCTAAATTAATAATATCCGCACACGGACCGATAATTTTTCCTTTTAATTGCAATATAAATTTCTTTTGTTCTTCCTCGGTTAATGATTTACCCGCAAGTCTACAGTCTTTTACAAATCGACGCGTATTTTGCTTACTCGACCCGTCGAAATTCGAAATACCCTTCAATAATCGTTTAAATAATGCGCTTTCTACTGCTGCAGCCATTTCTGCGTTTAATACTTCGTTTTCCTGTTCGTTATCACTGTTTTCGCTATTTTCGCTTCCGCTATTTTCGAGATTTGAAACTTCTTGCTTTGGAATAAGTTTATTATCAGGAAATTTCGCGTTTTCTTCAGCTTTCAATTGTTCGTGTCCGAAAAACAAATCTTTAAAGGGATTTAACAATTTATCGACAATATTACTATTTTTTACTGTTTCTTCTTCGTCAAAAAGCGCGTCTGTAACCGATTTGTTAATGACGTCTTCATCAACTTGATTTTCTCTTTTTATTGCTTCTACCTGCTCCGGTATAGTTTGTAAAAAGGTTTCGATGCGTGATACAACTTTATTTTTTACGTCGGGTGTGCTAGTGTATAATTTAAGTGTGGCTGGTTTTAATGAAAACTTGCGCTTTTCTGTGTTAATATTCTCTATAATTGAAATATCAGCGTCTTCCGCTGCCAACTGTTGATCAATGATAGTTTTAGGGGCTAATTCACTTAAAAGTTGTTTTTTCTTTTGTCTCAATTTTTGAATTTCAGCCCGATTATTGTCTTTCTCTAGCGCGGCTTGGAGCTTTCTCTCGTTTTCGTAATATTTCTTCAAAGTCACGTTTTCGAAAAGTTCCGAATACGACATTCTATCCACAACCCACCATTCTCCAGCCAGAAAAATCGCTAATTATTGCAAAGGTCGTCCAATAGGAGTCCTTAGGCCGTATGCACCATTTTTGTTACGTCGTGAGACGCAACTTTAATATTTATAAAGATGATCTTAATGTGGTGGAGGAGAGTGGAGGGTTATAAATAAAAGATTACGTATATCCCTTCAATTACAATATTATTATTCTTATTATTATGCGCACCTTAAATACTAATTACACTCTGTATAAATTTAACGTACAGCTGTGGACGATCGATGCACTGGTGCAGCTTGATGACTCTGGAGGGCGTAGGCGCTGGATCTGCTTACTGGTAGCTTTTCGTGAATGGTGGGACCCTTGGGTGAACTGCAGTGCTTCTTCTAATATTACAATCACTCGAACACTATGTCGCACGCTTACAATTCGAACTTTACAATTTGAATATAATAACCCAAGTCCGCGCACTTCTCTTTCTTTTATCAAGTATATTACTCAAACCGACAAGAGATCCGCACACCAAGTATGATGAAATTCGATTCGCCCTGAGGCCTCCGCGGGTCCTCAATATATACTATGAGATTTTGCATAAAAATGAGAGAAAGT